>JAKSZP010009455.1:0-123578 GCA_022478985.1 Massospora cicadina | reverse complement strand
AAAATTAACCTCAACCATATCGTGGCTAATGATGTCATGATGGTTACTACTTGAGCCACAGCAAAAGCAGCTAACCCCTTGAAATTTACCAAAGTAGCCCGAGCAGAGGTATCAAAACCTTACACAAAGCAAATTATTGATCAGGGTTTGGACCTACAACCCAGATGTTCAACTGACCTACCCAAGCTTAACAACGTTCAATTAGCTATTCCCATAAAGACCTTAGAAGAGTACTTCCCAGATATTTTCTACGCCTGAAATCACACCTGGAATTGGGCAGCAGTTGCAGCATTAATATTATAAATACCTCTTAAAATTACTCTGAATGCACATATGTTGACATAGAAGTAAACAAGGTGCAAATTTGGGCCATTGTCAATAGTGGCATTCCTATTAATATAGTCAGTACAAAGTTTGTTAAAAAACTGAAAATTGCACTTGATGTAACCCACTGTCAGGAATATGGAACAGCTGAAGCACATACAACTAAATCGCTGGGTGCCTACAGTACCCTACCTCTCAGATTCAAATTTATTGTAGTAACAGCACCTGCTATAGTATTGCTGAATACAACCTATGATATCTTAATAGGGACTTATTTCCTAAGAAGATATGGAGTTGTTACCAATCATAAGGACAATACTCTTACAATTCTTTGCCGGACTATTCCAATTTATTATAACTGGGATAAGGCAGTTGATATTAAGGAACCAGCTTATTCATAAATCTGGCCTACATAGAGGGAGTCATCCTGATTGGTTATATTAAAGTATGATCAAAGATAAAAACATTACCCACACAGATCAATGATTTAAATAGCATTCCACTTTTGATCATATCAGAGCATTACTATACTATCTGGAGATCAAGTAATCATCCCAAGGGACTGACACTTAATATCCCAGAAGGACTTTATGGTGAAGTATATCAACCATGGTCTAAATCTTAATTTAAACTAAACATTGCTCCTGGTTTTATCATTCTGGGCCATGGAGAAATACATATCTTATGTGAAAACCTGCAAAATTGGCCCATCTCCATCAAGCGACATTAAACAATCTTTTTTCTGCATCTGTTCCCTACCACGGAAATTCACTAATTCCATGAGTTTGATACTTTTGTCAAATTAGGGCTCCAAAATAAGGACCTACTTAGCATAGAAAATGTTGTCCCTATGGATAATTTAAGCACCCTGACTAACTCTGAGAAAGGCCAAGCTCTGGAGTTATTCTCTAAATATCAGGAAATATTTGCACAAGATGATTTTGACTTGGGATGTGCTAAGGGTGTCACCCACAAAATTAATAATGGAGATCATAAGCCTATTCGATTAAGCCCAATTAGATGCTCTAAATCATCAGAAAAGGCATTATTCAAGGAGATTAGGAACCCTTGGTTGTGACATGTTAGTCCCTACAAAAAGTCCATGGCTAGCACCAATTTTTTTTAGTACTAGATGGTCCCATGGCTAGCACCAATTTTTTTTTTTTTTAGTACTAGATGGTCCCAAGGCTAGCACCAATTTTAATAGTGAAGAAAAAGGATGGAAGCAACCGAGTAGTCACTAATTATCAGAAGCTAAAAACATCACAAAGAAGGACTCTTACCCTCTGCAACGGATTGGTGATTTTTTTGGATAGGCTAGGGGACACTAAGTTCTTCTCAGCAATGGACCTTACCAGCGGGTATTGGCAAATAGATATTCCTTGAGAGGAGCGTGAGAAATGTGCAACTATAACCCAAGAGAGCCTATTCCAGCTGACGAGAATGCTGCAAGGTCTCTGCAATTCCCCAGCTACTTTTCAGAGGGCTATGGACCCAATTTGGGAGGTTTGGAGTTATCATGTGTACTAGTGTACCTTGATGATATCAACGTTTTCAGCCGCACTTTTTACGACCACCTTTAACACTTAGAGAGAGGTTTTAGAAGGCTAGCTGCTGCAAACTTAAAATCAAGCTTAGAAAATGCCAGTTCTTCAAATACCAACTGAAATATCTCAGATTTTTAATTGATAAAGTGGGTCTTCAGCCCCAACCCTCTAAGCTGGATGCCATCTCCAAAATGAAATGGCATAAATCCAAGCACAATATTCAAGATCTAAAGGCAATATTGGGTACTATCACCGATTTATTGCCAATTTCACACAGCTTGAAGAGCTGATTTTCGATCTACTTTAAGATAAGTCACATTTGACTGGACTTCAGCTTGCCAGTATGCATTTGACCAACTCTGATAGGCCCTATTGGGCGCGCCTAGTCTTAGGTATCCAGACTTTGATCATAAATTTATCATCCAAACTGATGCATCCTGAACAGCAGTGGAGGCTATGTTATCCCAAGTTGGAGAAGATTGCGAAGAACATCCAGTTTCCTTCACTAGTCAGACCTTAAACTTTCATAAGAGGAACTACACGGTGATGGAATGAGAATGCTTAGCTGTCATATATGCTTGCAAATAATTTTGGGTCTACCTTCATGGCACTCATTTCAAAGTTAACCATTCTTCATAAGATGATTGAACAAGTTAAGAGAACCTGAGGGCCGATTAGTTCACTGAGCGTTGAAGCCTCAAGCTTATAAATACACCATCAAGCATCAAGCTGGGGTAAAGTACCAAACGCCAATTGCCTATCCTGACTACCCACCATTGAAACACTTAGTTGGGCCACCAATGAGTTGTTTATGAAAATGACTAGCGGAGAGTACCAAGATGAGCCAAAATCTCTTAAAAAATATTATAAGATTTACAAAAAATATAATTATTAAAAATGGGATGCTTTACAAGATCATTGAGGGTAAGAAATATATTTTCTAAGACCCTCATCCTTAACAGACCTCATAATGGCGGCGCAGAAGGCCATAGAGCATGGTTGATTCAAGAAAACGAAAGAGCATCTGAAGCAATTCTACTGTTGGAAGTCAAATGCATTTCAACATCCAAGAAACACTAGAATGCTGTGCAGAGTGCCAAGGTAAAAAACTGTTCCAAAAAAGCACATCTTACCAGCTTTTTTGGCCCAAGTTTTCTTGGCACACTGTATCTATCAATGTTGTCAGCCTACTTCCAACAAGCAATATGAAGGCTAAGTACATAATCGTAGCTATTGACCACATGAACAAATGGGTCGAGGCCAAGGCCATTTGGGAAGCTGGAGTGGCAACTACCGCCAAGTTTTTCCTTGAAAGCATCATCCACAAGCATGGATGGCCTCAGGTTATTCTGACCGACAATGGAACCAACTTTACCGCCAATGTCCTTGCTAAGCTCAACAAATTAATGGGAATATGAGTTTTGCTTTCCACTCCCTATCATCCCAAAACTAATGGGGCTGTTGAGCATGCAAAAGGGACGTTGGTGAACATTATCTGGAAATTAACATTGGGCAAACCATCCAAATGGAGTACTTAACTAAATTTGGAATTATTCACCTAAAATATCTCCTACCATTTGTCAACCAGGATGTCTCCAAATCAAGTATTATATGGAAGACACCAGGCCCTACCAACGCTGCTATATTTGGCCCTAGAAAACCTGACAAAATACTTATACTCAGTCCGTCAAGAAGCTTGCGGATGTTTTAATCAATCTACAAGCTCAAGCCTTTGACAACAGTTTTGCCAAGAAAAAGGCCTGACATCAAAAGGACTTAGAGAATCGCTACATACACTGGATGAGTTCAAATTTAAATATGAAGTTCTATTTTATAACACCCATGGATTGGGTCAATTGCAAAAAATAGATCACATCTGGGTTGGGTTATTTAAAGTCGATGAGAAAACATTTAAGTTCATATACACAATCAAGGATATTAGGACTGGCCATATATACAATCACTTCCATGCAAAAATCCTAAGAAGGTTCAATAATCGGGCTGATTAAGAAAAAGTAAAAAAAACAACAAAATTATTTATATATATAATCTTTGTATTCTAATTAAAACTTTATTTCATACTAGAGGTTGGGGATAGGATCCAACTTCAGATTCAATGGCTATTTGGGCCAAAATTAACAATATGAGGATTATACTTTAAAATCATCGGGCGTTTGGGCCTAAGTTACCAAATAGAAGACCCAACTCCATGCTCATTGAGCGTTTGGGCTGGTGCTAACAGATCAACAAAGGATAATCGGGCATATTAAACTTATGTTCAAGTCAAGAGGGGAAATGTCATATTCTGGTGATTGACTCAAAAATAAACCTTCAACAACCATCAGATCAGGCTGATTATCCTTTCAACACTTGAGATAACACCTATAATCTCACCTCAAAGCATATTGCAATTACACAATTCAGGCCAAATATTTCAACTTAAATCTAATCAATGATTTTATCAATAATTTTGGTCTGGATATGCCAGCACATTATGTCCAATTATCTATGAATCTAAATCTCAGCAATTATTCTTGATTATTGGGAACACAATCAACTAACTAGTATACAAAATCGTTCATGACTTACCTGAAGTTAATTTTTAAAAGTCCCATGGACCATCAGATGAACAAAAACAGAATCACTTTTCTGCCCTAGGGCAAAATTTGTATGCAAATCCACATAATCAGTATGATAGCACCTGCACATGGACCACCCAAAAGGGAGTACCTAGTGCTATCAAGAGAGAGACATGCCAACGTCCTGATTAGGGGTACATCATCTACTTTAATCAATTCAAGAAGTTCACAGAATGTGAATTTTGTCAGCAGTATGACGAAACTCAAATCAATAAGATCTTAGGACATTTTTGCATGTTTTATCTCAATTTTTGTCTCTTAAGTCCTCCTAATTTTGAGAGTCTTTTGCCACCAATAAACCTAAGAAAAGGTCTCAGTTTTATTGGTTCAAGGGCCAAACTGATGTGGTAAAATATATGCTGAAATTGAGTGCTCGAAGGTGGCCAGGAGATGCCCTAGAGGTATAAATACTGGCGCCTAGCCTAATGAAAGACTTTTTAATAAATAGCGTATTATTTAAAGTTTTATCTATTTTATTCTTTTCCTGGTATTTATCAGAATCCTAACCTTGGAGAAATGTTGACAAGATGGAAACGCCAATTCCACAGCTTGTATTTAAACCTGCTTCAGAAGAAGTTCCTGATTACGTTGGGAAAATTAAGCCCAAATCAACCAGAAGAGTCGAAGGGCTATTTTAATATGCCTATTGTGTTTCTGAACGGTTTGAATATAATAAGCCGCTGGCAATATCAAGGATTGATCTAAATAACTTTGTCCCATTTAAGCGTGCAGGATAATAATTTCCAGCAAGCTTTCCTCAGAACTTCACAGGATTTGTCATCTAATTTGAGAAAAGTTAATCTAATTCTACAGAAAGAATAGTATTTAAATCAGTGAACATGCACCCAATATGGTGTTTGTAACATCTGTGCTTGAAAAATAAGCACAGTATAACGCCATAAAGTTATATAATGTGAGGCCAAAAAAGTAGCGTAGAGTAGATCAATATATATAAGCAAAGTCTTTTTATTTAGGAGAGATGACTCTTAGAATTCTCCTATGCAAGGTGGAAACATTTTCCTGAGGAGAAAATTGACATATAAATAAGTGGGAATTGACATACAAGCTGTACAAATATTCTAATAATTCCTTAATTTAGGCTAGACCGCATGTCATCAGGTTTTTAAATTTGGGGAATTACTTGAATTAATCTGAATTCAGCTGATAAACTTTTTAGTTATGTTTTCGAATAAATTATCTAATTCTGAGGCCACATTCACATGACTCATCATCAGTGGCCCAAAGATCACAATATTTTAACAAATGTTCATTCTTTAAGTTAGCAAGTTGGACCTATATACCAGGACTATTGGAAGAGCTCCAGCTTGAGGTTAGTACCAATCTAACTTATGCTTTGAAACTATTAGCAGGATATCAATAAGGTTCAGTTGACCTTTCAGGTGGGATGAGATGAGGTTCACATCACTTGGGAATTAAGATTGATTAATATATCACCCCTGACAATTACAAATCAAGATTTCCCTTTTACTGTCAACAGTACTATAGATAGTAATGTCTAATTTTTTATTAAAGTACTTTTTCAGCAGAATATATTAGTTATATTATTTTTATCTAAGTTATCAATTTATTCTAATGACAAATTTCGTCCATTGCTGGAACTTATGAAGCTCATAGCCTCATTGTCTGACCATGACGCGCTAAGCCTCCTGAAATCAGCCAATATTTCAGACTCCCTAATGCTATCACCTGTGAGTGAATCAGGTAGAAGAGCAACATCTGATTCTCACTTCAGGGGAGCTTACAAGATGAACCCCGAGTAGTTACTCTCAACTTTGGAAAAGAATCAGACTACCGTCAGCACTCCAGATCCAGATCTCCTGACTTACCTCCTCTGGTTTGGACAAGACATAGTAAATTTAGGGTCCAACTTCCAAAAGTGAATCATCGAGTTTCCCAGAATACTTCATGCATTTCTGAACACCCAGTCAGCCGAAATCTTTTCTGGACATATTAAGAAATCTGTAAGAATTTAAAATATATTTTATTGAGTAAAATTGTTACCATAATAGAAAAAAAGCTAAATTAAGCGATAATTTATTACAAGGATCAAGCACTACGTTTCAAGAAGATGTGGGATAATAGGACAGAGGAAGCATTCTTGGGTTGGGACCATCTAGTACTAAAAAAAAGGAGAGAGAAAGCATTTGAAGATATCACTCGTCAGAATGAATATTGGATACTAAGACCTGTTTACTATGATGAAAGATTAATGTTAAAACCTCTTCCAACTTTGAAAAAAAAACCCAGAAGATTTTCTAAGCTATAACTTATCCTACAATCAAAGAGAGTATCAAACCGATCAAAATGCTCAGATTTTAATGAAAACAAATGAATTTAATACTAACACTAATATTTATTTTGAAAATCACTAAAAATACCATAGCATGATGTCATTTCCCACTCTGCTGCTTCAGAGCAGAAGGTGGAAACGAAGCTCATTGGCTGTTTGGACCCAAAAGTGCTAAACTGACAAATTGAACTTGGCCAGAAAACCTCATCAGAACTATCATGCCAATCAAGTTGAGACAAATTTGTGAGTTAGTTTCTGAACTTAACAATGGCAGTAAAATTTGCAAACCACATGGTGGCTCTTTAACCACTAGCGCCTCTAAATGACAAAAGCACAGGATAAAATACCTTGGGCTTACCTCTGCTCAAGTAGCAACAAGTTTAATGATTTTTCACTAGAAAGTTTGTCACCCATTGATTTCAATTGGCCTCCTCCAAAAATTGGGCCAAATATAACGGAAACAAAGTATCAAGCTACCTGGTCCCACTCTCAGCTTGAGGTATCGCCGGTCCTGACAAACCTGAGCCCAAAATTAATCTGAGTGGCCTGAAATCTAAGGCTGATTATTATTTGTTATCAAAAGTCAAAAGCTTACCATAGAAAGGATAAACAATTGTCTTGACCAACAAGGCATTTCCCACAGACCATTCACCTAAACTGGGATTTGTTCTCAAAGTTGGTAACAAGATTATCATCCTTGATGAGCCTAAGCCTTCTGATAAACTGGTAAAAGGATCCCCTAAGCTTGAAGAGGTTCTGATCTATCTATTAGTATCTAGATTAAGTGACTGGTACCTGGAGATGAAATGGGTAATGAAGCTAAGCTTAAGGGCCTGTAGCTGGGCCAAACCTCCTTGAGTGGACTCATGGGTACTCATGAGTCTGGCCCTCCCAGTGAATTCTCATCCTAGAAAGAATTCTGAGGAAATTAAGAAGGCCCACGCCAAAACCAAGAAAGAGCTCTTGCAGCGCAAGTGAAAGGTGGTTAAATGAAGGTGGTCTTACAGAGCATTCGCAACAAGCTTATGGAGTCAAGGCAAAATTTGAAAACCTGGACATGGAATGCCGCGCGATTTATTCCAAGGTTGCCCATGACAAACTCACCAACCTATCAACCATGACCAAGTGTCAAATTTACACTATTAGCACTGAATATTCTGTACTGAATTTTTGTCAATATTTAAGAAACTTACAAAAGGCTACATGTCTCAGATGGTGCTGGTCCAATACGTCATTGCCATGCAGTTCACTATGGCAATTCTGATCATGAGGTTGCCAACTCTAAATGAACTTTCAATACATGCGCCTCAAGCATGCCGTTGTAGTCCACTCCAAGCTAGCTCCCAAACAGAAATTTTACTACCTGATACAGCTCCTTCAATGATCTAATCTTGTGAACCCATCTTACCTTACCAATTTAACACTAAGCACCTGCTTAGCCCCAATATAATATGGAACTTTCTGATGGAGCCCTCACTCCCTGCTGCATGCAAGCAAAGCACTAAAGAATCTGAAAGGTCTAAGGCCACTAACTTGATTTATCAAAACCTGCTAACTATTGAACTCTTATGATGAAAATCACACGCTCCACCTCTCATTAATATGAAGACTCAGCGTGGCCTCTTGACACAGACAAAGCTGGCTCAAAGTTTGACCAAACAAAGATTAAGTGAACATTTTTGATCTCAAGAAAAAATATCAGCTAAAGGAACCTGATAAAACTTACCATACAATTTACATTGGAATTTCATACAAATAACTCACTAACTTATCAGGTTATATTCTAGAAAGGATCAAGATTTACTCCCCTTATGGATAAGGCTTGAGGGGGCTCTATTGAATGGTTGACTGGATCTAAATCGTTGGTGATTACAAACCAAAAATATCCTAATTATATCCAAATTCAGGATTTGTGGCCTAGTGATTCCACTTAATAATATTCAACTATGATGGCTTGCTTGAGGGCTTTGTTGGTTAGGTCAGACTTAATATAAATAGTCGACTTAATAACTCGGTACATGGGCTTTGTTGGTCTATTTTGAGTTTAGTTTTTAATGTCAATTATGTTTTTGATTGAATTATTAACTAATTAGTGGTACAAATCGCCTTGGTATGTGCTGCCAATTGCTTGAGAAAGAGCATCAGTTCAGCTATTTTAGACTCATCCAAAACTCTGCCTTGATAATATTGACAAGATTGACACTGACCCTGAGGCTATGCGAGACTCCCTGAGTCAAAAGGATTTTAGACCCTCAAACAAACATTATATGTGTTCCTCTGGCCAAGTGCCACTGAAAATGAGGCATCATGATTAAAATGTGTTGAACATCAAACCCTAGAAACTATCTCTAAGTTGATACTAATTAAGTACAATCAAATAGTATCACTAGTTCATTGTTTAATCAATAAGCTTTTTTGTATTTAATACTTTATGTTGTATTAAATCGAGAAGTTACTTAGGATCAGAAGAAGTATGGCAGCGTGCCATTGTCTAAGTAATGGCAAAATAATATGGCTTCAAGTGTTATTATCAAGGAGATATATCTTAAGCTATAGTCACCATCTGGTCTATTGTCACCATACAATAGACTTTCAAAACTTCACCTACCTCAGAAGGTGAACCAGCCATCCAAAGTAGGCCAAAAATTCAACAAGCTCTCTTCTCCCTATGAAAGGTGAAGCCTTATCCTGTGGAGAAGATTGACATATAACTACGTAGGACTTGACCTTTAAGCTATTTATATATTCCAATGATTCCCAAATTAAGGCTCACCTATGTCATCAGATTGTATTTCAATTTGGGGAATTACTTGAATTACTCTGAATTTAGCTAATAAGCCTTTTAGTTATGTTTTCAAATAAATTATCTAATTCTGAGGCCACATTCACATGACTCATCATCAGTGGCCCAAAGATCACAATATCTATATCAAATGTTCATTCTTGAAGTTAGCAAGTTGGACCTCTATACCAAGAACTATTGGAAGAGCTCCTAATTGAGGTTAATACTAATTTACTTATGCCTTGAAACTATTAGCAGGAGATCAATAAGTTCAGCTGACCTTTAGGTGGGATGAGATGGGGTTACATTGCTTGGGAATCAAAATGACCGATGAATCACCTTTGACAATTACCAGTGAATCAAGATTTACCTTTTACTTCCAACAGTACTATAGTTATACTGTCTTAATTTAAATATAATACTTTTTGTTTGTATGAGGATGGCTGACCAGGGGACAGACACATCCGATATGTAGGAGAAAAGAAGAGGCGGAGAAAACAGAAGCGGGAAAAGAGAGCAAAGCAATTAAAGATAACTCGGAATATGACATGGCACACTTTGGTGTGGCTTGGGGCCACGGGTGGTGAGTGACTAGACCTTGGGTGGTATGGCGACCCTGGCTAGTAGGGTGTACCGCCTATGGAGACTGTGAGGTTTTCAGTGTCATATCGAAGGAACCAGATTGGAATCCATGTACCCTTCCGTTTCTTCCATTTGTGTTGGAGTGAGCCAAACAGCAGGCTTGGAAGTGGTCAGCCAAATGGCTGTGGAACCTGATGATAGCTTGGTTAATGTTGTGGAGGATCCCGTTGAATGAGTCGAGGGTAATTGTGTAAATAGACCATATTGCAATGCACACAATTAGGGCCCTCAGTGTAGGGGGAAAGGTGAGGTCATGTTGAGTGCCATTATATCACGGGACAGTCGGAATTTGGTTGTGGGTGGTTGTTGAAACAAGTGCATCACGTTGGCCCAGATATGCGCAGATGGCGGGATGCTTCTAGGCGGTGTGCTAGTGTGTTGGGTCCGCCACAGATGGCGCATGTCTTGAACATTGAGAACGTACGGTCAGCTGTTCTGTATGTGCGGCGCATGTATCGCCACATTGTGGAGCATGCATGTGGGGATAGGAGGGGACAGGTGACGATGTTCCACACCTGTTTTTGGGTTTGTAGATCATATGGGATGTCATGGTGGTCTAGGTAGTCGATCCTGGACAAAAGGAAGGATGGTAATGGGTTGGGCGCATTAGATACTATTTGTCCTCTGTGGAGTTGCACATATCCAGTTTGAGGGTGGGTGTCTTCAGATTGCTGTGCATATGTGAAACTCCAATTTCCTTGTCTTAGGTCGTATAGGATACATTTGATTTATCGATTGGTGTTATGTGGTCCAGTGGCATTTGGGTGTGTTACAAGGTACTTCATCAGGGTCTTCGGGTTGGAAGGGGACCTCAGATGTAGTGCCCTTGCAAAATTTGTTTGGGCTGCCTTAGACCAGTGGAAGGATGGTGGGTTGGGTGACGTCGTGGAGGCTATCCATGAGCCTAGTATTTGCGTTGCTCTTTCCATGAAGTTGAGCAGCCCCATCCCTCCTTTCTTCCATGAGCCGTACATGGTCTCCAGCCTGATAGGTGCACGGTATCCCGACCATATCCAGTTCTGCAGGAGCTTGTAGACTGCATCAGTGAAGTTGGCGGAGAAAGGTATTGCATGGGCAGCAAACCATAGCTTTGATAGGATCAGGGAGTTGGCTAATACAACTCTTCCGGTTAGGCTGGCTTTATTCCTTCGCATACATGTCATTCTTTTTGTGATGTTGTCCAATATGTTGGTTTCTATGGTGTCAAGAGCATACCCACCAGCTTCTACCCATATGCCCAGATGACGGGCTGGGTCAGTGGTGTGGTGGGATGCAAAGGGTAAGCACAAGTGGTTTTATTGGCTTGGGTCTTTGTTGTGTGGTTAGGTGTGTGGTAGGTTGGTTTCTGTGGTGGTGTGGGGTGGGGCCCATTTTGAGCTAAATTTGCCCATTACAATTACCTCTGTTTTCTGTTTGTTCAGCATGGCATTACTCACTGATTCATATTGGTGTATGATGCGCTCAATCGTCCTGGAATCCCTATTGCCTGAGACTCCAACGATGCAGTCATCAGCAAAAGTGAGCATTTCGGTTGGTGGTTCTCCCTCCAACCTGATTCCGGTGAGCTTTGAGTTTGCAATGCGGAGAAGGGGGTCAAGGGTGAAGTTGTATAATAGGGGGCTAAGTGGGTCACCTTGTTTTAGGCCTCTTTGTGGGGTGATGGTGTCGGTTAGGAAGCCTGAGCCTCTGATTGCAAACTTGGCTGAGCGCGTTAGGAGGAGCGCCCAGTTTATAAAGCGGGGTGTTAGGTTGAAGGCCTTCAGACATTGTTCTAGATATCCCCAGTGTACTCGGTCATATGCTTTCTTTTGGTCCAAGAAAGCAAGGGCGCCTGTGGGGTTAGCTTTACAGATATTGGCAATTGTATGGATGTTATCCCAAATTGAGCGGTTTGGGATAAATCCAAATTAATGGTGTGAGAGGGTTGTCTGGGCGATGTAACCCAAATGTTTTGCTAAAATTTTTGTTAGTATTTTTGTATCAGTATTGGAGAGAGCAATTGGGCGCAAGTTTTTTAGATCTGCTTGGTCTCCTTTTTTGAAAAGTGTGACCACGTATGCATCTTGGCCGCCAGGTAGAAGGGCTGTGTCTTCTAGGCACTTGTTCATAGTTGCTAGTAGTATTGGTGCGATATGTTTGAAGTATTTTTTGAAAATTCATATGGGAGGCCATCAGGCCCAGGGCACTTGTTGCGTGGGGTTGATCTTATTACCTCCCATAATTCTTCTTTTGTTATGGGTGCTGCCAGGTCTGGTTGGCCAGCTATGGTATTGATATTGGCAGATGATAAAAATTTTTCAATTTTGTTGGGTGATGCGAAATCCGCCATGTACAGGTCAGTGTAAAATGGGTGTAATTCAGCTGATATTTCCGATGGTGTGGATGTCATTGTGTCAACCATTTGGCGGACCTGTGTGCAGGTCGCCAACTTTGAAATTGGTTTAAAGCAGCAGAAAAATTGGGCTGTGTGAGTTTCTCCGGATAAAATATTTTGATATATAGCATATTTTGGTGTAGTGCTGGTGTTTTCTAAATAGGGAGTTTACCTGTGTTGATAGTTGAAACCACAGGCGGCCCCATTGGGTGGTGTATCCCTCACTAGGTGTATTGTTTTCTAGGTGTTGAAGCTGTCTGATAGCCTTGTTGATTGTCACGGACATCACGGCTGTTTTTCTGGAATTTAGGTGGCAAGCTTTCTTAGTTACATGAGCCTTGAAAGTTTCCCATTTGGCGATACAATTTCCATCAGGTGATTGTCTTTCTTGCCATGTTGTTAGCACCATCTCAATCCAGAGTTTAAGTTCCAGAAGGTGGATGGTGCTCGGGTGAACTCTGTGCCAGGTGGGCGGTTTTTTGTATTTTTCTGAGGATGATAGCATTATCGAGACCATCTGATGGTCAGAGAAAGGGATAATTGTTGTTGTAAAGTTTGATACTTGGTGCCGGAAGTCTATAGGGGCAAGCATCAGGTCAATCTGGGTCATTAAGACCAGCTGGTTATTGTTGTGGTGGGGTCTTGTCATGTTGGCCAGGGTGGGGGCTTGTTTGGGGATGGTATCACATATGCCCAGTGTTGCCTTTAGTATGCATAGTTCCATGTGGCCACGGGGTATAGCCCTAGACTTGGGCCAGCAGTCGGTATTAGTGTTTAGTCAGCAGTTGAAACCCCCTCACAAAAAATGTTGCCTTGGAGAATGGGATTAAGTGGTTTTCAGACAGGAATTTTTGGCGGTCATTCAGATTATTTGGGGCATATACACATGCCACAGCAAAATTTTCTCCATTCCACTCAAGGTCCGCTAGGAGTAGCCGTCCCTCCAGGTGAGATGCTGTGTTTTGGATTATTACGGGAGGGTTACAGTTTTTTCAAATTACCATCCCACAATGGTATGTCCAAAAGGATTTGGCTGGAAGGAGCATGGTTGACCATGACTCCTCCTCCCCCGGTGGACAGTGGGGTTCTTGGATGGCCAAGATATCCATGGGGATATTGCGCAGGAAAGCCACTTTTTGGCCCAGGATATGGGGGCCTTGGCTCCTGCGATGTTGAGCATCCCTATGTTGATTGTGGTAGTCCCCACATCAGGAACGCTGGGGTGACCCACTGAGGTCACCCAGTTCCTTCTCACGAGTCATACTGTGAGTGTGAGGTCGATTAGCCATATTGTTATCATTGTGTTGATCACCGATCTTGGAGCTGGCATTATTCGGTTTTTTATGGCTTGGATTACTCCATATGTTTTGGGTTTGGCGTGCGTTGGCTTTTGCCCCATCAGAAAATTTTTTTTTGCCACTTACCAGTGAGTTTGATGGGTGGGAGTTGTGGGTTGGGGTGGTTGGTTCCTGTGCATAGGTTTTCTCACATTATGATTGACTGAAGTTGTCTTCCATGTCATCGTTTAACATATATGATTGGTTGGGAGGATTTTCAGTGGTGCAATGTGAATCTACACCCGCTTGGTTGAGTGTGTTGGATTGGTTGTGTCCAACAGTTTCTTCATTTTGGTTGTTTTGGGTTTTATGTGTTTGGTCCGATTGGTTGTTCCGCTGTGCTGCCATGGCATCCGCTTGAATCTGTTATGGGGAAATTGTGGTGCAAGCTTGGGTCTTGGCAGAACTCGTGGCCTGCTTGCGGGCAGTCTGTGCGCGACGTTGGTCCTTGCGCGAGATGGGCTCAACCAAGGCGATTTTAGCTCTTTCACCCCAATAGAAGGCAAAAGTAGAGTCCTTAATTTTCCCAAAAGTTGGGCTTGTTTCATCCATATTGTCTTCGCAGAATTCAAGTGCTTCAATTCCGCATTTGATGGGGCAGGCATGGTCCTTGTGGCCTATTGCTGAGCAGAATTTGCAAATGGGTGGGGTGTGCTCTGGTGTGATATGGAAGGGGCGGGATATGCTGCCATCGGGGAGGTTGATGGTCACTGTGCGGGGAATTAGGGTGATGTCCTTAGCCACATCTTGGTCGGGTTCAATAATAGCAATTGCCTTTCCTGTGCACAAGTGGGGCAGGAGGGGAAATTTTTCAAATTCAAATTGTTTGATTACTCTGTAGCCTTTGAGGCCCCTGCAGAGTTTGTCCGCAAGGACATCACAGTGCACGGTGCTCAGAAGTCAGTCAAATACAATGAAGAGGTCATTTGCCTCATTCCATTGTGTGCACACTGTGCAGATAATTCTGTCTTCATTATTGGTTTTTATAATAAATTTAATTTTTGCTGCTTCTGCTGCTTCTTCTGTGGACATGAACCTGACGTCCACCCATCCTCTGTGTAAATTTCTGTAATTTACTGATATGGTGTTTGGGAAAGTCGCGGAGAAGGCCTCCCCCATTTTTTCCCATGACTCAAGGGAAGTATCGCCAACCATGATTCTGAGGCCATGTTCAAGGGAGGATAAGGGTTGAGAGTGCTCAATTTTGGTATATGCGCCCATTTTTTGCAGGAATTGCAAAACTCCGGGTGTGGCGTTGTGCTCACCTTTTTTGGTGGGTGGGTGTGTCAATGTTCCACTGAGGCGTTTTCCCCTGACAGGTTGGAAGGGCTTCGGCCTTTCGCGCTGGCCACTTTTGCCCAACTGGTGTTGTTGCAGACAAATTTGCTCATATTCCAGGTTGATTTTCAACTTCAGAGAAATTGCATAGAATCATGTTATTATTAAAAGTGATAATAACGGGAAAGAAAAGCTAAATATAATACTTTTTCAGCATAATATATCAGCTATAATATTTTTATCTAAAATTTTACCTATTTAATAAATGAAGTCTTGTCCATTGCTGAGTTTTATGAAGACCTGTCCGTTCAGCTGACATAAAGCACTAAGCCTTCTGAAATCAGTCACTATGTTGGGCTCCCCATCGCTAGCATCTGCAAGTGCATCAGGCGTAAGTGCAATAATGACCAACAAAGAGATTGGTTAGGGTAAGACTGATTTAAGGTATAGTTTGGAATTTAGGCTTTTTATCAATTTGGTGGGCTTGGAAATGACTCTAGACAATAGAATGAGGCCCCTTACTCATAGTCGTTATATATCTTAAGTAAGCACAAACTCAATAAATTAATACCAACTAAACACACCCATCATTTTTAATTAACTTTATAAACAAATACAATCTTAGTTCAGAAATTAACCATAATGAAAAACCTTCATTTAAAGTATAATGACAGTTTTAATCCCATTTTTGTAGCATTTAAGCCACATCATGCGCTTTCTGAGGATTCACTTAGCCTGCTTGCCTTAAATCAATGTTTATCCACATTGGATCTAAGGGCAGGGAAGGTGGCCAACTTGACTCCTCTGGCATGGACCATCTCCTCCTTGTCCTTACAATCCACTCCCACAATTATTTCATTTAACAATGACAGTTGATAACCTTGCGGTCTAATGTTTTAGCTACTCAAGAACATTATTCTGTTTGTATGCGTGACAACTTGAAGGAAGTTACCATATTAATTGGTATCAGTGGGTTTTATCACCTTGTTGCACAAACAAAGAAAATTATTTTTTCCTCAATTCATCTGCTTCTTTTGAAAAGAACTTTCATTTTCCAGAGTTTGACTGGTGCTATAAGTATCCTGCATTTCCCATAGTACAATGTCTCTTAAGTAAAGCATCATAAGTTAAAGATGTTTTTAATTGGCTTTATTTGGTTGTTGCATTTAGTAAATCGTCATAGACGGAAAATTTGGATTCATTGGTCAAAGCACTTTTATGCTTGGGTGTTTTTGCTTTTATATTTCATCTAAAATTTTCTAGTGTGATGGGAAATTAGATACCAATCCTGATTTGACTGTTACCATGTTAGTATTTTGCTAATATGACTATTTTATATGCACTAAATGCTTCTTGACTGGATCTTTTTTCCCAAAAGATAGAGTTTTCTAAAGGTTTCTGCAAGCTAAAAAAGGTTTCAACTGATGTTCTAAATTAAAAGAGAATTTAAATGCATGTTTACCTATCTTTGAATTATATTTAATTAGGTTAAAGATAACATAATAATATCATGTTTCTTTGTTGTAATTGTGAAATGTAATCTCAGTCATATTTTTGACATGGTTTTACAGTTTCCCCGTTTGGGGTAGCTAAAGATGTTGAGAATTTAATAATGCTGAATCTATTATAGATGTTGCCAATTCAACTTTGGCTTATTGAGGTTGTTTTAAGGGTATAGGTATAATTTATTTGTAGGTTATTCCTGCCACTTTGGCTGAGGTTTACTTGTTAAGAAAGTTTGGTTTATAACCCTGTTATAACCTATTTATTCAATAATGGTTTGTAGTATAAAGAAACACCTTGATAACAACACCCAAATCTTCTTATTATCAATCCAGATGAATAATTGGAGAATGATAAGGAAAATGGAGGAAACAAAGTTAGTCATATCCATAATAGGTCTTGAACTTGTTATATTATCTCTACCCCACTTTAGCTTGTGGTTACAGGTATCCTTTTTTAAAAAAACTTCTAACTTTATTTTAAAATAAATTTTAAGGAAAAATAAGAGGGGAGGCAGAATCCAGGTGATTTAGCCGAGGATAAAAAAAGACTGGGAGTTTGGGCCTCTAGAGTTCTAGTACCTCTGACCATTGCTGATCAGCAATTGCCATCACTAGCCATGGTTCTAGCACCGGCGGTCTTACAGGCCATTCAATTCTCAGTCAATAAATTGCCTTATCACATAGAATGAGCATTCTGGTGGGGAAAGCCAAACGTGCAGTATTATAACACCCTGAATTATGCGCAAAAATTTTGAGATCTGATGGAGCTGATCAAAAATAATTTGAATGGTCTTAATTACCAAACCTTTGTGGTGGGGCTCTCATTGCTCAAAATCTTGGCAACGATTGCACAGTGAATTACCCATACACAGTAATGGTAGATGAAGGCTTGTAGTTGGATTGGAGCCATTCTCAAGGTTTTTATGAAGAAAATATCCTGCAACAGATGTATTCCCTCAGCGATTGTTCGCCTGATAGGATGTGTTGCATCATGGATCAGTATATTTTGAACACCGCGCATTCATAGTAATGGTGGGCGATGTCTGCTTCTGGTTCAGTGCATATGGGGCACTCCGTGTGTGGGTAATCAATCCCGCTGTGCTTTCCTGATTTTAATGCCCAGTTTAGGGTCCACCAGGTTACCAAATGCTGTTTGGCTGTTACCAAACTGGAGTTCAGGCCCAAACTCAACTCCTTTGTCATGTAGTTGGTGTCATGGCCTTCGGTATCCCAGTCATTTAGGACTTGTGGACGAGTGGGTGGATTGCGCCCCAGTTTCAGGAGCAGATCCCCATATTCAATTAGCATCAATTTTATCCTTATTTTGATCAACTTGGTGGTGTTTTTGTCAGCGATTCATTTACGCTCTTCCCAGCTTGTTGTAGAAATCATTGCATAATTATGGGCCTCAACATCCCTTTGAATTTAGTTAGCATCTTGGGCCTATCACTCAAATGACCATCCGCCCTGGCGCATGGCCTGATTGCATAGCTGCCAATAGTGTGGAGTACCCTTTCAGGAGGTTATCCGCGGGTGGTGTGCCATCCATTGATGTATTGAGCGAGGTGAGACCGGCTCTTGAAGACCTTGGGCTCTTTCCTAGTTCATACCCCATGCTAGGGTCAGGCAACACTTGTGCGTCTGTGTTAGATTAAGGAATGACTTCCCTCATGTTCACCAAGTGTGAATCTGGACTTCCATGAGGCCCATGCCTCCTTCATTCTTTGATTTGACAGGGTTTCCAAAGCTATTGGCGCCGCCTTTGCCTTGAACCACAGGAAGGTTCGGAGCATTGTCCTGATTTTCTTCTCTAGGTTTGGGCTCATTGGGAGCACATGAGCGATGTACCACAACTTTGAGAAGATGAAGATGTTGGTTGCCTGCACTTTCTCTTCGAGGCATAGTCTGGCGTTCTTCCAGCATGCCTTTCAGATTGATAAGCTTGACAATACTTCCTGTTTGGTTTCCAGTACTGCTGGTCCCTTATCATTTAATAGTATCCTAAGGTATTGTATTGTCTGGGAGTTCATGATCAGCGTTTTTTCAGTCAGCGGGCTAAAGTTTGGGTTGCTAATCCTCATTACTGAAGTTTTTGCCAAGTTGACTTTCATGTTCAAAGCTAGCTGTTATAGGTCTAATAGTTTCTCAGCGCCCTGGAGTTCGGTCAGTGAGCTTATGCCTACTACTTTGTCATTGGCAAATGCTAGCATTTTCAGTGGCATTTAATTAGGGTGGACTAGGCCCCGGATTTTCATGTCCACTGCCACCAGCAGAATGTTGGCTGAAAAATAAACAGTGGTGGTGACATAGGGTCACCTTGTCAGAGACCCTGCCTGACCAGAATTTTTTTGGCTATGCCATTTGTGACAATCACCTTCATTACCAGGCCTGAGTACAGCTTCATTATCCATGCTCAAAAAGTGTTGGGGATACCAACTGCCTTTAATGCCTCATGTAGGAATGACCACGCTACTCGGTCATATGACTTTTCCATGTTGAGGAACATAAGGTACCCCTGCTTGATTCCCCTCACATCCTGGAGTATGCTTTGGACTGAACAAATGCTGTCCCATATACTCTGGCCTTTGATAAATTCATTCTGGGCCTAATGGAGCATGCGAGGTGCCATTGCCATCAGCCAATTAGATGTATGCTCATGAGCAGTTTATAATCGGCGTCTGATATTGCAATTAGGCACCAGTTCTGAAGGTGGCATTGGAGTCCCTTTTTGTATAAGAGTACAATTAAGGTCTCTTGGCCCCCCGGAATTTGCCAGTTTTTGCAAACAGTGGTGATTGAGGGCTTTGAGCTCCTGCACAATGCGGTCACAGAATGCACTGTATATTTCTGCGCAAATATTTTCAGGGCCTGGTGCTTTCATTCTTGGTGACTCAATAAGTGCCCTCTTAACTTCATCAATAGAGATTTCAGCGGATAATTTGGCGACATCTTCCAGCGAACAGTCCCCCAGTGCCAGCTTGGCCAGGTCAACAAGGGTATTTGTTGCTGATTTACTTGTTTCTTGTTGTTAGAAAAGATCACTGTAGAATTGCTCGACTTTGCACCTGATCATTTCTGGGTCTGTTGATACTTCCCCTTCCATCGTCTCCACTTCCTGTACCCCTAACCTTGGTTCAGATTTCCTTGAGGTGCTCAGGCTCTCTTTGGTCATCGTCCCTTTAGGCTCTAATATTAGTAAGTTGCATTGGTCCAAAGCTCCAAGTCTTGCTTCATCATTATGGCCTGATTCTTTTTGTGAGTTGTTCAGAGCTTGCTCCAAAAGTCTTTACTGTCCCACTGGGTGAGCCTCAGCCTTTCTATATTAGACTTCAGCTGTTTTGTGGCGGCAGTTCGCTTGTAAGAGGTCACTTTTTTGAACTTCATGCTATTGTGCTTCAGTCTCAATTTGATCCAAGTTCATCGTTCTAGTGGGTCCAACTCTAAGCAGCTATCCAGATAAGCAACCAGTCAATCCAGTCCAGAATCAATCTTTCAGTGCCATTCCCCATCCCTCAGCTGGCTAGTATCAGCTGCCATTTGTGATTCCTTGGGGTTCATCAAGATTGATATCCGTGCAGATGACCATGTGTGTCATAGTTGGATGACTTAATAGTGGGAACTGATGCTAAAGATAAGGCGGGGCAACAGGAGGCCCAGAAGGTGAAACTTCAGGCTCTTCCTGACCTGAAACACACCTTAGATCAACGCTGGGTGCAAGCCAAGCATGCCCAGGTTGATACTAATGGGGTGCAAAACGCCCAGCCTCTTATTTCTGCCCAGGCACTGAAATGAACAATTTATGTTACCAACGAATATGGTTTGATTTGGTTAATTGGAGAGCAAGGGTTCAAATCCTGTTTAAGTTATGAATTCTAAGTTCGGGTAAAATACAGCTTCAATTGATTTCTCAAGTGAAGGCACTTTTGGTATATTTTACGAAAACAGATGGAAGCATCTGTTTATAGGAGCGTCAGGCTTGGGCGCACTTCCGCAGAACCTGAATTTCCCTGGCCCAATTTAAATATGTTTTTTGTGACCAACATTCCTCATTTGTCAACTTTATTAAAAAAATACCCATTATTTTACGTTTTATTTATGGTTCCTTGGGCTAACATGGTGGCGGACCTCTTTGGGGAGGTCTCCAACTATGTGGGCCACTACCTTTTATTGCAATTTACCAAAATCCCAGGTGCTCCCTTGGGCCGCCCAGGTCCCCTCCAGATTGAGACACCCAAAACCCCTGATGCCAAGTTACACTTGATTATGGACTCCCCTCTGGGGTCCACTCAAGCTGTTATGTTCCTCACTTACCTGGTACTATATGTTGCGCTCTACACTCTTGCCAGGGGTACCTTTTGCACAGGCACCATTAGAGGTGTCTTCTTTCCCTTTCTCCTAATGGCTAGTTCCCTAGCAATGTGGGTTTGCATCCCACATCACCTTGCTGGGAACGAGAGAGTTACAGACACTCTCTTGACAATGTGGTCACTTTCAACATTTATGCCTACCTTGCTGTTGGAAATCATTGGCTTGATATCTGAGAACACTAAGATGTAGTCTAAACGTGATCCAGAAATTGGGGATCCAGAAGAGTCATATGATCATCACAATAAGTTGTCCAGGTCATCGACTCTTTGTCAATCATTAAGCACTTCCCCAAGTTTACTAGGTAATCAAGTATCTCATCAGACTTTTTTGTTGGGATGTTCTCTCGTTGGGAACATATCTCAGCTCATATGCGTCCAATAGTTCAAGTCTCCTGCTTTTATGGTCTTCGCTTCAGATGGCACCTCTGCTAAATATTCCCAAATAATAAGGTTTTCGTGGAGCTTTGGCGGAGCATATACTGCCACCACTTGTATGCTCTTGCCAGTTTCTCTGTTTGTAGCCATTGCTATCAAGATCCTTCTGGTGTGAGTTTCCTCCACAAATTCCAGGTCTATTTTCTTGTCCATTACGACAATTGCCACATGGTCCATCCAAAGGCTTTGTAGCCTATTTGGTGGGACCATGGGTGGTTCTTCGCATTGTGGTTTGAGATTAACACCATTTCCTTTTGGTTACCAGCTTGTGTTTCTGAAATAAAAATTAAGTCAATATTATTATTAGTTTTTAAATGGTGCATCTTCCTCCTCCTCGTTTGTATGCTTGCCATCCCCTGAGCATTTGTGGCCTCAATCCTCATTTCCAGCTGCCTGACCCACAGGTATGAGGATTAACGTTATCTGGGTTATGCATCAAGTCACATATGAAGTCTGATTGTTAGCTGAAGATAACGTTGATAGTTGGTGGGGGTATTACTCAGCTTTCAGGGCCAGTCGGTCAGGACTGGGATTATATTCCCAGGCATCATGTGCACCAGGAATTTGGGTGCCATCCCCATCTCCATATTGATGGAAAATGGGGATGTTTTTTATTATTGGGTCCAGGTGCCCCTTGTCCCCTACTGGCGGAGCGGTGGATTCCCCCTCCTCCATTGTTCAGATTCTCACCCCTTCGTTTGATTTGTTGGCTGTACTCAATTCTTAGTCGGTAATTGTCCAGCTAACTTTGCTGATTTCATCACATCTACTGCTTTTTTGCTGGTCTCCTTGGGTTTATTTATTGATGTCTTCCAATTTGATTTAGTATTCACTTTCCAGCTTGTTGGGCTTCAATTTTGATTTATTGGCTTCCTGTGTATGTCCCTTCTTGGGGGGATTCTTCAGGTTCGCCTTTTGCCATCTTTCCTCCTCACGGATTGTCCATTCCACTTGGGATGGGTTTGGCTCCGTTGGTACAGGACCGTTCCTTTAACAATTATGTATTATTCAGGTTTTAGATTTATAAATGGCATAATGTCTTCTTTGGGTCGCTTGGCTGCTTCTCATTCCCATGCTTCCTTATATGCCAGGTTCAATTCTTGTTGTTGGCGTTTCATGTCCGCTTCCTCCATTAGGTTGCGCAGGATCCATATTTCTAGCTTTCAGGAAGAGCAAAGTCTTGGTACTGACCTTGATGACCCCCCAATGGGGTCATATTCATACTCCCAATTTGTATTACCGTTGTGGTGATGGCATTGAGCCATTGTGTGGCCGGTCTGGTAACAGAATTAGCACACTTGTTTGGAATCTTCTTGTTTGACATATACTACCCTGTTTAGGACAAGCAGGCGAATAAATTGGGGAAGGGCTATTTTGTGCAGTTTCATCCAGGGCCAGTTCATACAGCACTTCCATGTCCGGAGTTGGAGGCACTTTGTGATGTAAATGCCACCAGCTTGCCAAAATTCTCGTACTTCCCCATAGTACAATAATCTGGTCTATATCACTTTGTGCACCCACTCCTATTCGCGATCAGTCAGGTGGTTCTGGAAGGTTACCCACCTTGCTGTTTGGTTGGCGTATCTGGTCAGCTCCATTCGCAGATAAATCCCCTTATATTTGATGTCGATTTTGAGGAGTTTCTTGTGGTCCAATTCGCCTGGAATCGCTATATTGATATATGCTCATTTGGGTACCCAGTGGTGATTGAAGTCCCCTCCTGATAGGACTTCATCGAGTTCTTGAAAATCAACATTATCAGGTTGGACCATTCCTCCTCCACTAGCTGCAGGTGGATTCAGATAGCGTCCTTTAGGTATGATTTTGGCACCTGGCGGTCCATAAAGCCCCTGCTGATCAACTGGCAGATGTACTCAATGTGGCTCCCTGATCCATTCCAAGTGTTGTCATCAGTATGTGCTGCTGCTGCGCTGTAGGACTTGGTTTTCACGCTTGTTTTAGGCACTTTGGGTAGGGGTCTTCCCCTTCAAAATCCAGCTTACCAATTCATCGAGGCTGAATCCCTGATTAAGAAATGCTTCAATTTGATGAATGCTGATACCTTGTCGACTTATATTTTTAGCCATTTGCGCTCTGATTTTAAGGTTTTGCCACTTGAGGGAATTCGTCAGTGAGAAACCCAGTCATTACCACTTGAGGGTGGATTCCAACTCATGTTGGGTGTAGGTATTTCTGAAGGACCATTCAGCATAACTGAGATACACTGGCACCAGTCCCTTACTGTGACACTCTTCCAGCCCCCACCTGTGAATATTCATGTCATGGCTGCTGGAACTCCCGCCTCAATCCATTGGAATGCTTTGGAGGGGGTGAAACCTTTGGCAGCATATGGGCAGCTAACGTTAGTTCCAGGAAGGATTGCTTCTAATCCCAGATAGTTTTGATGCGGATCCCTGCTTTGAGCCGTTCTTGGCCCAGGTCCAGGGTCATGACCCCTTTCATCGCCATTGCCATCTGTGGTAAAATCTCATGTTCCATCCATGTTGGGCTGACTCTGGGGTGAGCCCCGCTGCATCCCAGTCTTCAGCTTCAGCGATTTTTGCGACCTCGCACCATATTTTCCACTTTTTGATAGGGAGGGTTTGGCCTCTAAGAGTTTCATGAATCGGTTTTGTCACCCCCAGTTCCACCCATTTGCATACTAGGTCCATACTAGCCCCTGCTCAGAACCAGTATTTCATTTCCATTGGTGTGAATCTATTGGCAGACCAGTTGATGGCCTCTTCTGGCGACCAATCCCAGAATGGTCCCCACTAAACCACTTTTTCCTTTGTCCACCCCACTTTCATCAGGTTTGATGCAGTGGCTGGTGGGATTCAGGTGTACAACCAGTGTAGGGCCTCAGTGGCCTTGAACCCAGGTGTGATCCATGGTAGCACCTCCTCTGGGAGAATGTGGTATTATACCATTCCAGTGCCTTGTCTACTGGAATGGTGTGTCAGGCCCATCTGAGGGCAGTTAAGACGTTTGGGAATTGTTTCGTGTATTCAGCTTAATTCGTTGGGTTGAGGCCCAGGCTCCCAACAGCTTGAGTGGATTGTGTTTTAATACCTGCCTTATTATACTCCGTTACATTTAAAAGGTCAATGCTGGTATCCATCCAGGCCTTTGCATCTGCCAGTTTTAAATTTTCACAAATTGTTGCCTCAATCACCTTGTTTTCCATGGGGATTTTCATCCATTCCAGGGTGTCTTTGGTCTGGACTCATGATGCCTTGAAGAGTACTGCCATGTCGATCAAGATTTGGATATTGAGGCAGCATTTGGCCGCTCCAATGGAAAACTTGTGGTCTCACCAGGTAGCCATGATGGCTGGTTTGATATTTTTGGAGACCCATTGGGTCACAGTTGAGTATTGAAATTGGAAAGCTTCCAACTGTTTGACCTTGTGGGCAGACATGCCATGACGCACTAATATGTCTGTCTGAATTGAAGAATATTTTACCAGGGCCCTGGCTGCTAACTTGACCGCTGTTGGGGTTTTGGCCCCTTCCAGTAGCACTTTTAGTGTTTTTTGCTGACTTTTCTTGAGTGTCCAATCCCTCAAATTCAGTCCCCAATATAGCTTCACCCCTCATTGGGGTTGGTCCCTGATGGTTTGTATTGGTACAGCGATTAACTTTGTGCTAATATAGCTCCCTCTGTCAGCTTGCAATTGTCAGGGTTTGTTCCTGATGGTCCATTTAAATTTGGCTGTCAATTCTTAGTTAAGCTAGACCCCACTGTCAACAAGAATTCATCAGGGATTGCACCTGATATTGCATTAGGGATAATCCACAACGATTTGCTCATGTTGCTGGATTAATTTTGGTTGGGGAACGTTCTCACCCCAACTTGGCCTATCGGAACTGGTGCCCAACTTCTCCTTTACTTGAATACTCCAAGAAAATTTGGTAAGTTTCTCCATATCAGCAGAAAACTTTTTATGTCATTGCCCTGTTGGCTTGAGTGGCTAATTTTGTTGATTAAATCTGAGTCAGCTTTGGATCCAACCAAAACTTTGTCTGTATTTTTTGTCTTTTCCAAAAAAATTGTTTTACCCTATGAGGCCCCAATCCCCTCTACTGATTGAGGTATGGTGGGGAATATTTCCAACACCACTGTTCTTGGTGGTGGGCCTCTCTCCCCAAGGGTAACTCCTGTTATCTGGTTGTCAGCGGACACTGATCCTGGGGAGTTAGCCCCATTATATGCACTTATCACAAGGGTTCCATGACCCTTTGATGTGTTCATGCATTTTGTCATCACTCATGCCACCAAAATGTTATTTGACGTGCTAGGTTGTTCAGACCTTTCCTGTTATTAGTTGTATGGGGCGTAGGCCAGTGGAAAGTCTTTCAGATGGTACATCCATCTTGGCGTCCTTTGTTATTGTTTAATATCAGCGCAAACAAGCCATCCATTTCTATGTTCTTCCATAGACAAGCAGATTGACTTCCCTATGCTTTGGTGGTTGGCCATGGATCACTGCTAAATAGTTGCAGTGTTCACTGGAAGTTGGATGCTCCCTCAATTCTTTTCAGTTCACTTTTTATTTAAAATTTGAAGCTTGCAAGAGAGAAAATTGAATGGGATTAAAATTGTGGTTACAGGTGTCCAAGTTACCATAACGAAAGCTTTGGATCTGACAGATAGACTCATTATCTCAAAAAAACTTATTCTGGCAGCTGCGCAAAAATTTTAAATAAGATTTGTGGAAATTATTTAAGTTTAAAATAGTTGTAAAATAGCTCTGGTGCCAATACCCATCTTCTTTAGCATATGCATTTTCAGTGGCAGCTTTTATGTTTTAAAGGTGGTACTCTTGGCCATCTATGATTATAGATTTTTTTAATCCTATGCTAGTTTGAATTATAAAAAAATGGTAACAGATTCATGCATAGGTTTCTTTTTTGATTTTAGCAATAGGCAGCCATCTTTTACTCTATAGAGGTAAACTTATATTAACTTAAATTAATTTTTTATATAAAAAAATTAATATATTAGGAAGTATATCCTGATAAGTATAACCTTATAGTATAAAATGGTAAAGGATTACATTTCAAGCCTGGTGAAAACAATCTTTATGACAATTATACTGTTGAAAATGCTAAATAAATACTATGTTTATAAACCATAACCACTTAATACTACAGATGTTTATATAACATATATTAGATATAAGTTACTGTCAGATAAAGCCTAGTAATCTGATCTTATAGCATGTACTTTATCTGAATTTCTATATAGTGAGTAATCTATTTCAATAATCACATATAATACAGATATAAGATTAATGTAAAAATTACTTTGATTTATTAAAAATTCTATGATTTGAAGAAAAAATGAATCAATATTGTCATATAATAAAAATCTATAAAATATGTACATACAAAGACATTAATTTAACAAATATAGATTAGTGTCAAACTTAATTAATCAATTTTATATTACCAATATAAATTAAATGTTTTATTTCTTTAAAACTAGTAAATAAGGATTATTAATCTCATAACTGGAATAATTAGATGTCTTAGAACTTTTATAATCTTATAAATGTATAATTCTATATTTTAGCTTATATTTTGGTAGATACAAATTAAGATTTTAAATATATGAAGTTGCATGGGATGATAGTTAGTATATAAACACTGGATGCTATATGATGATTGATTGGAACTAATAACAAATTCTCCCCAAATAATTATCAGTCTTACTGTTTAAATTTTTTCAATGCAACAGAATTACTGAAGATTGAGTTGTATACTCTCTAACATTGTCTTATAATAACAATGGAAAAGATCTAAATTTACAAAAATCCACCAAAAAATTATGAAATAATTGATAAAAAATGAACTAAAATTATAAAATAGTCAATAAAATGTGCCTTAAAAAGTATGAAATGATTTTTTAAAATTATAAATAATTATTAAAACCCTTTTTGAAAATGGCGTCATATATTCAAACTGACTTATAAAATTTCGCTTGTGAATACAAATTAGAACTTATATTGGACCAGGTCCAAGCGAAAAAGTAATCAGCTAAAGACACAAAGAGCTTATTATATAAGTTGTTTTTGTTCAAAAAAAATTTTCAGAAGACTTTCTGAGACAAATATGTAAGTTGTTCAATGGAAACTGAATTTATCAGTTGATATTTTGCATCATTAGTTTTCTAATTTATATGTTCTTAAGGCGATAGTAAAATAGAGCTGCAATTTATATTCAACCCTGTGTTAAGTTGCATCTGAGACTTCACCAAGTGTGTATTTATAGTGCTTTATTGTAGCAATGTTTACTTTACATGTTCCAAAAAGTACAATCAGTTTTTTGCCATTATATATTTACTGTCTTGTGTTATGTATTTGGACATGTGTGCACTAATCATTATGCAGTAATTATATTTCTAATCTTGTTGGATTTCAGAAGATGAAATTCAATTTGGTGAAAGGTTTATCTCAAAAGTGAATACCTAAAGATGCAAAGAAAGGACATTATGGCAATAGCTATTCATTGAAAAAGTATTATAAAATATAAAATGGAAGCAAAGAGCTCCAATGACAATGATATTTTGTATTACAGCAGAGTTACACTATTGTTTTAATCTTAGGGATTTACACTTCAGAGTTACACTCCAGATTACTATCTAAAAAACTCCCCTTTCTCATTTTTTCCCCTTTACACTCATCCCTACGGGAATTTTACGGCACATTCAGCTCAGCTAACTCAAATTCTTTAAATACTTTGATACTAAATGTGTCATTGGAAGTCCCAGAAGAATTTTTATATTTGGCTGAGGTCAGATCTCTTATCATCAACCCATATCAATCCCAATAATTATTAAAATACTTCTCATCTAGATTCAGGTGGATGATCAATGATCTGCAGAACAATAAATTTGGCATATTATCCAGTCATATATATTATTTTCCATCTTATCACTTTCTTATTGTGGGTTAGACATCTTAAAGAGAGGACCTCAGTTCCATTCAGTCTCTTGGTGTAATGGTTGTTGATATCACTGTTTTTGTTTATTATAGTTTGTTGCTTGTGATCACCTTAATTGTGGTGTCATGTATGATTGTTCATTCCAGGGATGCTCTTATATTTGGTGGTACATGTGTGAGTCAGTATGTGGGTGAGTGTGTGAGATAATTTATTCAGTGGAATGCTTGAACTTGTATGTGCTGTGGTGTATAGTAACAGACAGCTTGAATGCGTTCCATAAAGTTGTTAAGATAGGTACTGAATTATTTTATGACAACCACCTGCAACTTAGTCATAAAAGATTCTACCTGTGGCCTGTAAAGGGCTATATAAATTCAATTTTATTTGAGGTGGGCTGACCTGGGGATAGTACTGCACCAATTAGGGAAGTGAAGAAAATGAATGGGAAAGGAGGATAAAACCTAGAAAACCTCCATGCGCGGCATATGATAGGCCAGGAACTCCATGGACCGCCTTTGCTATTTGCTATCTCAGTTCAGGGCATTGGCGCACAAAACCAACACAGTCAAAATCATCCCCTACCCAAAGTCCATTACTAGGATCAAACTTGGGAGGCAGTGGTAGAGGGTCTATACTCTACCACTGGGGTATTCTCCCTTTGTAAAGGGCTATATAAAACTACACTACTTTCTTCAACAAACTGACGAGATTTAAGTAGTTTAATAATATTAATGATCTTTACAATGATCATATAATAATTAATTTTATAAAATGCACTAAAAGTATTTATAATCATTTATGATATATACTCAGCACTGTTTGTCCTTAGTTGCTTAAAGTTTACACTAAAACCAATCCAATATAAGCTCTAAATTGTATTTGTGGGAAAAAATCTTTAGGTCAGTATGAACTGCAGCGCTGACTTAAAAAAGGTTTTTAAAATTAATTATACTTTTATCAAATCTTTCATAGCTTTTAAAGTTTTTTAATAATTAAAACATATCTTTTAGTTTCTCTTTTTTTGAAGTTAGTTCTTTTTTTATAGAAAATTTATTTCAGACCTTTTAATTGTAAAGACCAAATTTATTTCATTGACATGTAAAGTTATGTCAGCCAACAAAAAATGCTGCATTTATGAAGAAAAACTGTTTGCACAAAATGCAATAGTCAAAATCTGTGCACCAACAAGTGAAGAAGGAAATGGAAGACATTCACTGTTAAGAGTTCCCAGAAATATTTGTAGAGACTTGCATGGATGAAAGAGTAAATGAATTGTAGATATTTGAAGGAGACTGAACAGGAAAAAACACTGACTTAATTGAGCACACCTTTTCTCTATTAAATGGATTAACAGAAAAATTTCACACTATCTTTTCTTGATATAGAAATGCCTTTCAAATGGGACTGACATGAATGTTCACATTGCCTCTCATTGGATCATAATTATCTTTCAAATAAGAATGTTGAAGAATTTTTACATAAAATATGTAAAACGCATGTCTGTAATAATGACATCTTACAGAACAAGACAGCTGATGAGAGAAATAGTAACTTACAACAAATATGTGAAACAATCAGCAAGAAAAGGTATTCATTCAATACATCCAATAGCAAGAAAGCAATCAATATATTTTGCAATGTGCCCCATGTAATATATAAAAATGTATAGAAAAAGGGCACAACTATTACCTTATGGTAAAAAGCTAAAGAGCATATATCTTAGCTAGGTATACTTCAAGATCTTCTGTAGCATTCCAACTATTGTAATGCTATGATATCATCATCATGTTTATCAATTAAATCTAAAGGAAGACAACTGGGATTTTTGGATTTACAATGATTTGTTAGGCTGGCTTATACTAAAAATTTGAGCAGCAGCAGCCAGATGGCTGATAGAAACTAAAATTATTTTAATTGATTTGAATTCAAACAGCATCTAGTTAAAAGCGGTAAAACTAATTATATATATAAAGTTATTTTTATTCTTATTTATTCCATAATCTTTGGTATTTAATTATTTTTAATTGGAACAACTTTTCTTTCTTGTTGCAAACACTTTTGCAACCCATTCAATTCAAGACTAAATCTAGTTTGATAATCTCATAGAGGGGATTAGTCTGCGCCCATGTCTGGGAGCAGTTGGGCAAGCAAGGCAAGAGGAGCAGGCGGAAGGCCTGCGGCCTCTAATGTTCAAAAACGCCCTGGAGAATCTGGCGGTATAGAAAAAAAATCTAAAAAAACTGGCGGTCACAATTTCCCCGGAGATACTTGCATGGCAAGCACGATGCAACCAGTACATCAATATGCCACATTCCCAGCCACTTTTGTCGGTGGAATTTGGAGTCCGTGTGTATCTGGACATCCAAAAAACGGCCCTATGGGAAAAATTTAGTGAAGATGTACACAAAATTTTCCCGACTGCGGTGTACATTGCACCTCACTCCATGTCGCGCAGTTGGCTGGACCTAGGTTTTGAAAGCAAAATAGCAGCAGACGAGGCTGCAGCAGTGCGCATAGTGGTCAACCTCCCCAAAGGGCAACAGGTCATCAAAACTAAATGCACCAGATGGACAAAATCAAACAAAATTTTCCTCACGTTTGTCTTTTTGCCTACTACGGTAAAACGTGCCATTTTGGAGCAACACCTGAAAGATGGTCTCGCCATATATGGCGAAATACAATTTTTCAAAATGCAACGTTTCATGCTGATGCCACACCTGTGCATCGGCAAAGCCATCGCAGTTCTGACCCCAACTGAGGAGATCACGAAGGACCTAACCCAGATCCCGCACTCCACCTTTATTGATATCGCAGGGCACACCACCCACCCATTCCAGGTAACCGTGGACAGCGCGCCCCCATTTGCACCCACTGTGACACGTTTGGCCATAAGGCACATGCGTGCCCCATTAAAGAGGGCGTTACATTCCAAGAGCACCCCTCGGCGGCCATGGCCAGCGGAGAGGTGCACTATGAACCAACCGCAAGCACCAAAGAGGCTTTCCCATGGGGAGCACAAGGCTGCTACCTATTGGTAAAGCCCATCTCCCCACAGGAGCAGAAGAAGGCCAAGCAGGCCCATAGGACCGCGGCCAAGGAAGCGGCCAAGGTCACCACCACCATCCCACACTCACAACGCCAGGAGGACATGGAGACCTTCGCGGTGGAAGCAACTTGGGAATCCATCACCCAATCATATTGGGAGGCCCAAGCTGAATGGGCCACTCAATCCGAGGATCTGATGGGAGATTTGATCTCACCCAATCGCTGCACCCAAGCCCCAGTTGAAACTGACTTGGGACCTATCCCAACTGAAAAATTTTTTTGCCCCACTTGATGGTGCACCAAACTTATCCGCACCGCAAAAAATTTGTCCGACATCGGGAAAACAAAAAGCGAAGGCCAAAGCCAATGCAACTCTTTCTGCAAAAATTAACAAAAACCCCGATAGCGTTGCTGCTAATACCCACGCTGCTGTGAAAGCCCGTGGGGACCTGGAAGAGGCTGGTGGGCCAGGGGCCCACCCCCTCGCACCTAAGGTGCGATGGGGGAAACCTTCACTCTAGGGATGCTGAATATCGCCGGACTCAAGGCCTCCCTATCCTGGGCTAGGAAACTGAGTTTTTTACAAAATAATTTACCCGTGGATATCCTGGCCATCCAGGAAACCCACTGTCCATGAGGTCTTGAGGATACTTGGAAAACAATGCTCCTACCATCCCTATCCTTTTGGTCGAAGCACTGTGGGGTGCTAATTTGGAAAAACAATTTTTTCAAATTTACATCTTCAGAAACATTCCTAAATGACTGAGTGCTCGTTGTCACCTTCTCATGGGCCGATGTTGCACACACAATCGTCAACATTTACACCCCAAACAGTGCACAAGAGCGTCAGGAATTTTTCTTGTCAGTCAAATCCCTCCTGCTACCCCCCGATTCTTTCCTAATCGGTGACATGAACTGTTGGCTAACCTCACCAATGGACTGGTGGCCGCCCTCACCCCGCCCCACAGGGTCACATAGAACTATGCGTTCTAAAAGCCACCCTTGGGTTAATGGATGCACTGCTGTGACATGCCCCACTGCTCAAAAACATGATGCGTCCCCACATCCACAATGGCCAATTAAGGTCCATGACCCGCATTGACCTTATTCTAGTGCTGGCGAAATTCCAACCCCACATCTCCCACTTCAAAATAATAAAAATGGAATTCTCTGACCACTGACTGGTCTCGATAACATACCACTTACCCGTCACAGTTGCAAAGGCCCCACATTGGTGCAAAATCCGCCCCCCAGAGCTTGCGTCGCCAGGATTTTCCATGTGGGTAGAAGAGGCAACTTTGGCAAAATTGTTTGTTGCACCATTTTGCGCGGACCCCATTTCCACATGGGCAACTTTCAAAAAAGACACCATCCGCCACTATCGCCATCTCTCATCCAGACGCTCACAAGCCACATTGGCGGTTATATCACGCGCGCTGGTGGAATTGGCCCACTTGGAGTCCAACATTCCAGCCTCAGGATATAGCCCTGCATGGGGCCAGAAGTGGGCGGAGGCAGCAGCCCACCTCAACGCACTTGAAAGGCAACACAAACATTGGGTTTGTGTCCAATACAGGGCCACACGCATCACTAAAGGCGACAAGTGCACCGCATACTTCTTCAAAAAAATTTTGCACCACGCCAGAGTGTGGCCTGCACACAGGTGCAAAGATCAGGTAATTCTATCGTGGACACACTAGCTGAAGTGGCAATCGAAATGCAAAGATATTACTTCGAGTTATACTGAGCTGAACCAATTCAGCTGGCCAAAATGGCAGAATTTCTCGACAGAGCTCATATCTGCACCATTTTCCAATACCCGGAAATAATGAATTTAATTACTCCAAACGAATTATGGACTACCATTCGCGGTGCACCAAACTGAAAATGCCCAGGCCCAGATGGCATTCCAAATGAGTTCTACAAAAAATATTATAAATATATATCCCCATTGCTGCTAGCCTCACTCAACCAAAGCCTGTTGGAAACATGCCTCCTACCAGGAAGACATGAGGCCTTTACGAGCACACTCTTCAAGAAAGGGGATAGGCTAGACTTAGCCAACTGGCGCCCCATTTCTCTAACAAACACAGACACCAAAATTTTAACCAAAATCATGGCTAACCGTTTAGGGACTGTAGCATCTGCCACCATCTCCCCAGAACAATTTGGTTTCATCCCAGAAGGTCGATTTGGGATAACGTGCACTCTGTGGCTAATGCGTGTCAGTCCACAGCCTCTGGGGCACTTGTATTCTTGGACCAACAAAAGGCCTATGATAGAGTAAACTGGGAATACCTTAGGGCCTGCCTCCATCAATTCCGCCTACCCCCCGCTTCATAAACTGGGTGATGCTGCTCACGGAATCTGCGACAATGGCAGTGCGCGGCCCAGGTTTCCTAATGGAAGTAGTCCGTCCTCAAAGGGGCCTGCGACAAGGGGACCCCCTCAGCCCACTCTTATACAACTTCAGCCTTGACCCACTACTGCGAAATGTGAATGCCCAACTCACTGGGGTCCATGTGCCAGGCCAAACCCCAGTCAAGATGATGGCATTTGCAGATGATTGCGTGGTGGGGGTGTCTAATAACAAAGATGCACGCGCGCTTGAAGCCCTCATCCAGGAATATTCCTGGGTAAGCAACGTGGCACTGAACGCCTCCAAAACCAAAATCATCCTCCTTGGTCGGTTTCAGAACTGCTGGGCCCCAGCAAGTAGTTCCCAACCCAGCCCAGCTGCTCGCCCAAGTCCACGCCTTACTAACTCAAAACACACCGCTCCACTGGTGCTCCCCTTTGTGCCGCGACCTACCATAGGACCGGTATGCCATCTGGGCGTGTGGTTGGAGGCAGGAGGATACGCGTCAGCAGTAATGGAGGGCCATATACTGGACAACGTGACGAAGCGAATCGCCTCTCTCAGAGCCCACCCTACTACCCTCACTGGCAGGGTTGTTCTTGCCAACTCTATGCTCCTATCCAAAGTCTGGTTTGGAGCCCACGCCATCCCCTTCTCCCCAAGCTTCTTCAAATCCCTGTATGCTTAGCTACAAGGTTGGCTTTGGTCAGGCCGCCCTCCACCAGTACGGCTAGAGGTCATGTTTGGCCCTCATCATCATGGTGGCATGGGCCTACTTGACTTCAAAGCCCATGCCGCCAAGATCCTAGGCACCTGGATTGCGGCCGTCACTGCTCCTACACTCCCATCCCAACACTGGTCCCGCGCGGCCCGCTCCAACTTCTCCCGAGCTTTGGGCCTCAACAATCCATCAAACCCCCACTCCCTGATGAAATACCTCGCATCACACACGTCAGCCACAGGTCCTCACGGGACCAAAACCCACTACAAACGAATCCTACTCTCCATGCGAAGCGCAGAGTGGAGAATTCATATTAGTGGACATACAACCTGAAGAGGCCGCCCCTCTCCTCAGTTCACACAAGAGGTACAGGGGCTACCCATCCATGATGGCGTGATCCCCATTCGACCCCAAGTCCTATCCAGGGTGGACTACCTGGACATGATGGACATCCCTTATTCCACTGAGACCCAAAAGACTATCTGGAAATACGCACACCATCCTCTATTGCAGCCTCAAGTCCGTTCCCATGTGTGGCGCTGCCTGAGGTGGGTGTATCATACAGCTGAGCGCTCTAACGCTTTACACTCATCCTGTGTCGTGTGTGGCCAGTATGGAACGCTGTTTCACCACCTGGAGAAGTGCCCCACCTCTAAAGTAATATGGCGCGAAGTCCAACGTCTGCTAGGCCAGGATCAAACACATCCCTTCAGTCTGTCAGGAGATATGTTTGCTTCATCAATGGCCTCCCCCTCCCACCCTCCCTTCGTGCTCTGGTGGTTGCAATCGCCATGTGGACTATCCACACGATTGTCTTGGATGCCATCGCCGGATCCATCCCCACCCTCCCTGAAGCTGTCCACAGATTCCGGTCTCATTTGGTGATTCACTTTCAAGCGTGGATGTTTGGATATCTCCCACCACGTCGCCGGCAGCTGGTCTCCTCCTGGTTCCCAGTCTGGTTCATCAAATCAGACCCCTTCCTCCACACGTGCTCAATAGTGGCTACGCCCCCTACACACGTTCCCTCCCCTTCCCATAAGTGGCGTTCCCGCTGGCAACAAGAGATAGCATCACTTCTCTGGGGTGCCTCACCTGGTACTGAGTTTTGTCTCGTCTGAGTCATATTCGGAAGTGTCCATCCCATGGTCGGCCTTCCCCGCAATAAATTTAAATTTAATTATTTTTAATTATATTGAGGTGTGTCAGAAATTTACCTTTGCAGCCTAAAAATAAGAATGCTGTAGGTCAAGTTCCACTGAAAAAGCGAAATGTCAGCCATTTAAGATTTTCCAATGTTGTTAAGAGTTTGTTTATTAAAAATAAAAATGCAAAAGTAGAGGAAATTGGCCAAAAGTCCCTGGCTGATTCTCAGTGGAACCCCGTTAATTGGGGAAACACCAGTTTGAAACCTGTATAGGCACTATTAGTAAAATTGGCTGGTCAGATTACTCTGACCTCACCATGAACCTCAGGGTTACCTTTGGAAGGTACTCCCTCCATCACCCCAAAGTTCTACAATGCACCTATGGTGAGACCCTCTTTTATAAGCTTGGCAGGGTCACCCAAGGCGCAAGAAATCTTGTGGGCAGTGATTGGCTCAAGTACATAAAAACGTTACCTCATGGGTATGTACTAGCCAATCAAAAGTCTTCTTTTTTTGTTCCGCTGCCTTGAAGCAAGTTCCTGAGTTGTGATACGCTCTTCCTGCATATTTTCTAATTAAGATTAGGTTCAGCTGTTCCAGACATATTCCCAAATTCCCCCTCAACCCTTGATATTGATTTAAATACTAGATAGTTGGAGGTCAAGGATTATTGTTTTTCCCCTTTATCATGCTTCTAATAAAAATCATAAAAATCCATATTTTAGTAGCGCTTTAATTATTTATTTAGATTTTTATAATTCTTTGTGGAATCCATCAGGCGTCAAGCACCAGCAATCAAGAATCAGCTGGATTCCCACAAAAATGGTGCTCACTACAGGGGATCCCTGTATAACCATAATTATTGTCCTTGAGGAGCAACTCGCCAGCGCCTTATCCCATCTTAAAGAGCTGGGGCAGCGCCCTTTTAAACTCCCTCTGAAAGAAAAATACACCTCTGGAAAAATAACATCAATACTTTCCCATATGTTTATGAAGCTGCCATGTATGGCACCACTGATATGCAAAAAGCTCAGTACATCCTTCCCTGTTTAAGCTGGCTAGCACAAGAATTGATAGTTCCTTACCTGAACCCTTCTCTCACTTGGGCAGAAGTGAAGGAGGCTCTTGTGGATGAATTCAGATAAAGCAGTGTCTACTAAGGGAAAAACAGGCCTTTATGCGCCTTAGCATGTATAAGGGTGAACCACTTCTTGCCTTTGCTGAGCAATTTTATCTCGCTGCGCAAAGATTAACAACCTCTAACATGCTCACTCATGATGAAGCTATCGCTGCCATGCTAACTGTATTAGCTTCTCAGCCCTCTCTAGCCAGACATATTATCTCAGTAAAACGCTATTTTCGAAATATCTGTGGTTTAAAGGAGGCGTTAGTAGATGTTGCCTAATTTCATTCATGTGCAACGACCAAGGAAGTAGAGGGTCCTGATCATTTGAACGCTGGAGGAATAGATGAGACCACTATCCCTGAGGAAACGTACCTCAGTCAAATCCTAGGGTGTCCACAAGTGATTGACACTGCCAGTGATGGTGACCAATTCCTAGCTGGCATGATTTTACCTCTTCAGCGTGTTCATCTCTTACAATCTATCATGAATAGCTACCCTGAGATGGCTAGAAAACTCACCTCCACCTTACGGCTCAAGGAGTTCTTAGCTTTGTCACCTAACTTTGGAGGGACCCTCACTTAGGTTAAAGTAGTCATTCAAAAGGTCCGAATATTGGCCATCTTGGACACTGGCTCCCCATTCAATGTGATACCTTCTAAGCTTATTAAGAAAATAAAGCTAGCGCCTGACTTGGAGTACACGCAGGAATTTGGAGCCGCTGGCCTCAACAATACCCGTGCTATTGGGGCATATTCCTCTCTTCCCATTCTAGTTGGGAAGCTTGTTTTATCATCCCGTGCTGTGGCTTTGGATAACTACGCGTATGATATGCTCATCAGCCTCAGCTTATGATTGAGTATGAGGGAATAATCAACCTGAAGCAAAGTTACCTCTCATTACTCAACTATGAAGTCCCGTTAGTCTTATCCAATAAAGAGTCCAGTAAGCATGAATACTCTTCCCTGGTTATATACCCTCTCATCAACACCTTTGTCTTATACCATTTTTGGGTGTAAAACAAAAAAGTTGCCCAATTTGGTGGATGCTAGAGGAGGTATCCCTTTTTATACTGCAGATGAGGTCGTGATTAAGAATAGTGAACAACGAGTGGTTGACACAAAAATTCACGCTTCATATCCCACGCCACTGTTTGTTGCACCTCATTAGTATTTATGGCGTCAGTCCCTTGGTTCCGGTATTGCCTGGCATTCTTGACCCTGCTTATCAAAGGCCCATTACTTTGCTATTGGGGAACCTCACCTCTAAGGACATAGTTGTAAAAAAACACCAGGAGATTGGCAGAGGCTTGTTAGTCCAGTGGAGGACATTGAACAATATACTCCTTTGATACTATGATGGATATGGGCCTGCCAATGGATAACCTGGTATGTACCTTACCCAACGTCCATATCTTGGATGAGCTGACCCCAAATGAACTGGAAAAATTTTATACTCTCCTTGATGATTATGTGACATATTTTCCAAATCTGATACTGACTATGGCCACATGAAGGGTTGTTACCACTCCATTGATGTGGGTGATGCCCATCCCATTCAGTCAAAACCTTATTGTAAATCAAAAGTGGAAGAACAGCAAATGAGGACAGAACTTCATCAGTTACTCGATGTGGGGTTGTTAGTTCCTTCATAAAGCCCCTGGTCTTCCCCTCTCATGCTAATAAAAATGAAGAATGGAGGACATCAGATAGTCATGGATTACCGCAGGTTAGATAACCTCACAAAAAAGGATAGCTATCCTTTTCCTCATATTGACGACGCCTTGGCCCACTCTCAGGCTCTAATTTCTTTTCTGCCATGTACTTAGCTAGCGGCTATTGGCAAATGGACCTTTCTCCTCAAGATCAGGAGAAATGCGCTCTTACCTGTAGTGAAGGTCTCTTCCAACCCACACGATTACCTCAAGGGTTGTGAAACGCACCTGTCTCTTTACAGAATGCAATGGATCACATTTTATGGAACCTAAAGTTGACTTGTGTCATCGTCTATCTTGATGACATCACGGAGTTCTCAAAAACCTTTAATGAACATCTTGATCACTTGAAGGAGGTGTTTCAACGGTTACGTCAGTCTAATATAAAGTTGAAGCCCTCAAATTGTACCTTCTTCCAAAGAAAAGTGAATTTCCTCGGCCACTTCAAAGCATGAAGGTATTCAGCTCATGCAGGACAAGGTCAAAGACATCTCAAAGATGCCGGCCCTTAAAATCTATGGGACATACAGGTATATCTAGGGATGATGGGGTATTAACATCAGTTCATCCCCAAGTTTGCCCAACTCAGTGAGCTCCTTTTCCAGCTATTAACCAAGAATACCCCTTTCTATTGGGGTTTTGAACAAAAAGCCGCTTTTGAGATGATGAAGCAACTACTACAACAACGTCCTATCTTATGGCACCCAGATTATAATAAGCCTTTCATCTTGTTCACTGGCACCTCGGACTATGCCGTTGGGGCCATCTTAGCCCAATTAGATGAACACGGTGTAGATCATCCTGTATCCTATTTTATTAAGATGCTGCAAAAAGTGGAACTCAACTACAGTGTAACTGAGAAGGAGTGCCTTAGTGTTCTGTTGGCTGTAAAGCACTACCGCCCTTTTCTCTATGGAACCACCTTCACTGTAATTACTGACTACACATCTCTAAAGTGGTTAAAGAACACAAAAGATCCTACTTATTGGCTAGCTCTCTGGGCTCTAAAGCTCCAGCCTTATGAAGATCTAACACAATGCTGGAACCCGTCACTTAGATGTTGATGGGTTGAATCAACTACCAGTCCTTCACTTGGATAATAGTGAGGCAGAGAGGTTACATGAACTTTTAATGACCCCCAATGAATGGGAGGATGAGGATGAGCCTGTTTAAAAGATGTTAGCCTGGCAATCCTGTAACTTTAAAGTTGAATATGGGAAGTAGTATAAACAGGTGAGGAAAAAATGGCTACCTTACATTTGACCCTCGGAATGTGTACCTGCTATCCTAGAAGCACATTCTACCCTAGGTCATGGAGGGGCAAGGAAAACCTATGAATGAATTAAGGACCGGTTTTACTAGATGGAATGATGGAATCTATCGTTGATGTTCTGGAAGCCTGCCTAACTTGTAAGAAGAAATCTGGCTTCAAGTTTAGATACCAATATCAACCTACTAGCCCGCAACAATCATTACACACCATCAGCTTAGATGTAATAGTTCCCCTTCTTCAGTCTACTAGTGGAAACAAATTTATCTTAGTAGCTATTGACCACCTCACTAAGTGGGTTGAAGCCGTGGCTCTTCCTGCTAGAACAGCTAAGGCCACCGCCACCTTTTTAAATCAACAAATCTTCACTTGTCACAGTTGCCCTTAAGTACTACTCTGCAATAATGGCAAGAACTTCACCTCCAGAGTAGTCAAAATTCTGGCCACTATCATGGGAGCACAACACCTTTTCTCAGTTCCATGTAAAGCAACTATAAATATGACTGTGGAAAGAGCAAATGAAACTTTGGTTATCATTATTCATAAAATGGTCTCATCTGATCCTCTTCACTGAGATCAATATCTACCTAGTGCTCTTATGGAATACCAGATTAGCTATCACCGGTGTTAATTCTCGGCGTAGAGTCTTGATTCTGCCAAGTCGGTTTGCAGAAGGTATTAGCCACTGAGCAACCAAATCAGATGCTATGAAGATCGCTGATTCTAATAAAACTCGATAAACTATATATGGTGCTATCACCCCTTATTTTGACCTTTATTATTTTTACTAATTGCAGACTTATTTGCAACAACCTAATCACAGAAAAAGACCTCCCCTTCAATCCTTCATGTGACTCTTTATATCTCAGTTCCCCAAGCTGATGCATCCTCAGCTTGGTAGTCCTCTATTCGTCTTCCCTCTTCTAGAAGCTCTCATTTATGTTGAATCTTGGCATAATTCCCCTTGATTCACCAAATGGTTGACATTTCAATCAATTATTATTTATATACCTTTTTCGTCAATCTTGAGACTCATCTCAATTCCCCCTCTGATCCGCTGGTATGGGTAGCATATTGTTCAGTCATATCAACTTCCTGAAATTACCCATTCCCCTTTGACTGGACAAAAGGCTCTTACTGTTTATATGCTCAAAGGGACTTTGCGTGAACTCAGTTAGTAATATGACCCCCCACAGGTTCCTTAATACTGTAGTGATCCATGCTGGTCTTCTTGATTATCTCTAGTGGCACGGCCCAGATGTTGGAAAGCTTGTTTTTCCGCCCAAATCCATGCGGTTTGTGGAATAAATCATGGTCTCTACAGTGAACAGCGGAAGTCTGCTCCATCTCTTCTGATCAGCTGCCTGATCGAAAATCTTCTTGGCCAAACTGGTAGAGTAGGCTTCTGTTTGCAGCTTGATCAATGTATCCATAAGGGTCTTCAAATATCTCTGAGGGTCCACACCACCTGTGTCAACTACACATGATTAAAACAAGATGGTCAGAGCTGGATTTTGACCATACAGCAGCTGGAAAGGGCTCTTACCAGTGTAAAAAGATAGCTGATATTATATGCGAACACAGCTGTAGGTAGAAAGGCACTACATTCTGAGGGTCAATACTTTACCAATTTACATAGTATGTTCACTAGGGTTCTGTTGACCTGCTCCACCATTCCATTTGATTCCAGATGATAGGGGGTGATCAAAACCCCCAGATCTTCATCAACTCATTCAACTTCAGCAGGATGTGCGAAGTGCAATTTGGTTCTGTTGTCCGTTATAATGAACTGCTGGCATCTGTGTCAGTGTATAACACACTCTATAATAAACTTGGCAGTGGTGACCGCGCACAAGTCATTAATGGCAATGTCCTCCACCCATTGAGTCAAAAAGATCAATGGTGACAATTATATACTTGGATCAATTAGCGCTAGTTAGCAGAGGACCCACTACATCAATGGAAACGGTGTACCAGGCGAACTTTGGTTTAACCAGCTGGTATGTGGTCTTCTTATGGAATGGCTTTTCCACTTGACACTGATGGCAACAATTAACTGCTTCCAATACATTGTAATGAATGCTTTCCCAATAGTAATGGGGTCACAAAAACTCCAGCGTTTTCTACAATCCTCCATGTCCTACAGCCCGATGAGCATTTATAATAAACATGGTTCTAGCTGAAGGTTTAAGGAAAATCAACGTCAAGTCTCTGATCTGCTTATATAGTTCCCCCTCACATAGAAAAGTATCCTCCCTGAGCCCGTCTAATACCTTGATCACTTGCGGCGGCTCATCTTGGTATATGTTCGCCACCATCTTCTCATACATTATGTTGGCTAAATCTACCATGATAGTGACCATCAGTAGCTAGGAAAGACAATCCTCATTTTGATGTTTTGCTCCCAGATAGTGTATAATTTCAAAATTGTACGCCTGGAGCTTCAGTGCTCAACGTGCGAGACATCCTTCCAGTTCATGCAGATTCTGCAGCCAGCGCAAGGAAGTGTGGTCTGTCACTAATTGGAATCTTACCCCATGTAGATATACCCAAAACTGTTTGCAAGCGTAGATCACCACAATTACTCCCACTTGGTCACAGTGTAGTTTTATTTGTGACAGTTCAAGCTTCGACTACAAAATGTGACAGGATGCTCCATGCCAGCATCAACCCTTCTGGGATAATTTTGCCCCTATAGCAAAGAGGGATGCGTCCATTTGCACTATGAACTGTTTGTCAAAGTTGGGATATTGCAAGTTGGGTGCGCTTGCTAATGCAGTTTGCAACACATTGAAAGCATTCTGACATCGTTCCATCCAATCAAAAGAAGCATTTTTCTTTATAACTCAAAAAGTTGGGCCCCAATGCAACTGAAATTGGGAATGAACCGTCAGTAGTACCTGACCATCCCCAGAAACACTTGAGTATCCTGATTATTACCTGGGCGAGTCATCTTGCTTATCACTTCCACCTTAGCCAGTTGTATTTTAAGCCCATCTAAATCCATGACAAACCTGAGGTATTCTAAATGTTCTTTAAAGAAATGGCACTTTTGAGGCTTTATTGATATTAGCAGTAGCGAGGTGACAGAACACTTGTTACAAGTAGAAAAGATGCTCTGTAAACGTCCGCAAGAAAACATTGATATCATCAAGGTAAACTAAGATGCAGGACAGCTTCAAATCACTTAAAATCGTATCCATGGCACGCTGGAACATAGCTGGGGCGTTGCATAACCCTTGTGGCATGCGAGTCAGCTGGAATAACCCTTTCAAAGTGATGATAGCACATTTCTCCCATTCAGCTGATGAAATTTGATTTGCCAATACCCCGAGATCAGATCCATGGTAAAAAAATAATTTGCCCCACCCAATCAGTCCAACGCATTGTAAATCCATGAAAGATGGTAGTAATCCTTTTTTGTTACATTATTGAGTTTGTGATAGTCAATAACCACTCAATTTGTGCCATATTTTTTTCTTTTCAATGAGCACCGGTGATGCCCATGGACTGTTTGATGGCTCTAGCATCACTTGCACAATAAGTTTATCCACCTCATCAGAGACAATTTCTTTCGCTGCTTTTGATCATCTAATAGGTCGCGATCAAATGGGAGGGTGATCCCCCATATCTATCTGATGTATCACCCCTTGAGCGCACCCCAAATCATGATTTCATGTGCAAAAATATCTTGATGTTTTTAAAATAACGCCATAGCCTTATTTTGCTGTTCCGCCGATAATCCAGTAAGTGCTTCCCATGGTACACCACAGTCAATATACCATACAATGAGCTTGTCAGTAGTCCGAGATCCTCCCATGAGCCAAAATCATGAATATGGCAAACTTCCTCTATAGGAACTAAGAAACTAAGTGTAAGTAAGCCACCACTTGGTGCCGCTGGATTTTTATTGTCTCCTTCTGAAAATTTTCTAGCAGCTCCTTCACCTTTCTATTCCCAGGTAGCAGTAGCCCTGGAGCCACATGTGGTTCGAGTCATGAGTGCTAGTGAGGCGCCATAATTTCTCCATAAAGCCCTTTAGGGACATCGATTTTAAGCTCAGTCCCTATTATGCACTGGTGTCCAGACGGTAAGCTCAAAGCACTTTCTTCACAAAGTGGGATTCCTTTGTACTCATAAATATGGTTGGGGAGGGCCCTGATCCGCCTCTTCAGTCATCATTAATGAACAGGAATCACTCCATCGCTGTATGCTAGATTGATTTGACTAGAGTGGAATGGATCCATTGGGATTCCACAAGAGGTAAAATAAACAGGAATATGTTGTCCTAATATATTAAAAGTTTCCTCTGCCATATTTATCACAACACCAAATTTCCTCATAAATGCTGCGCCAATTAACAGACCATAATTATTATTTTGGCAAAACCACCACTGGAGCGGAATCCTAGACTGACCCAAATTGTAAAGGCAACGCGCTATATGCTCCTTCAGACACAGTGCTATGCTTCCCCATGGTTCCATATACTACTTGATGGTCCACATCCATTTTCAACAAATGCTTAGAACCAACCTGGTTGAGACTATGTTCACAGGGGCTCCCATGTCTATAATAGAGCGGTTTTTGTGTTCTGAACGAAAATGTCGCAGTAAGTGCATTCTGAGTAAGAAGAACCATTAGTGTTTATTACATGTATGTCCAAGGGCTTTGTGTTACTCAAAAAGGGAGGAAATGTCCTTGCCAACCTGAGTATACTCACTAGCAATTTTCTCCACTGGAAAGGCTACATCAACCCCTACTAAAGAGGTAACATCCATCGAGGGTTCCACACTGCTTGTGCTGGTCTGTTCCAGGATCTGCCACGCATATGGCTTTTGAATGTCCTGGTGGAACTCAGGGCTTGGGGGTGAATTTTTACTCTCTGAAATGGAAGCAGGGGTATCCAATGAAAGCTGTTGTTATACCATATCATCCAGTTGAGTTCTGAATCCTACCCAAAGAAATTCTTAGGAATCGTTAGGTACAAGTGAATTGGACTTAGCAGAGGTAGAGCATCCTGTCTCTACTATGCTCAAACTTTTCCTTGCTCAATATTCTCAGTTGGCATCGCATACACTTATGGTTTGCTAGAACAATTGCCCACACAATGCCCTCTTTGTCTGCACTGGAAGCAAGTATTCATAAAAGGTTCACATATAACTGGCAGTGGAAGATCCCAGCTCAAAAAGTTGAAGGTATGGTTCCAGGGTCGTGGATGAACTGACAGAGCGTACATAGGCTGAAAAGAGTCAGCTATTTTTATGATGGATGGATATACATTCCAGCGGTTGATAGCTCTTTCACTGCATCTCATATCCTAAAGAGTTTTATGCAGAGACAGCAGAGGTTTTTTGGGCTAAATTAGTGGCGCAGATCATGGTGGAGAGTCGTCTTAAGGTGTCCAAAATTTGAATAAGACCTGCATTTCCATCCAAACGTAAGACATTCGTTATATAGTTCCCAATATGGTTTTATGGCTGTCGTCATCACTATACTGATATCCTCAGTGGAAAAATTTTGGCTCTGAGTAGTACATGTGCTTCCGCTGAGAAACATTCAGTAATTCTAACAGGATCTCATTTTGGCGAAACTTTATAGTAATGAAGTTGGCTTTCCTTGGGCCATCTTGGTCGCGCCCCTGAACAGCTGGATAACAATTGCTTTAACTTCTTCAGTGGATACCGAGCTATTTGGAAGGTAGCAGGTAACTTAATCAGTGCTTTCCACATATAGAGCAGACAGCAACAGTTTTTTATTTCCACTGATCAGAAGCCCCTTCCATGGCAAATTTAAATGCTTAAAGTAACCATGTAGATTACTGTCATAAGTAAAAGGAAATAATTTTTGATTCAAACAGCTTCGCCTTCCTCCAGGCTCCTGCCACAAGGAGCAGGCAAATTGGTTCCGGAGCAACTAAGAGAACCACCCCTTTGTGAACTAATATATGGCCAGCCAGACGGGCTTGAATCTGTCAAAATGGACTTGGAAGAAGTAGTGTCATGCGGGGGATCCATTCCAACATCCAAGGGATAATCATTAGCTAGCTTATAGCATCCTTCCCCCAAATCGCCACTAACTGCACCACTGCTCCAGTGTGTTCCACAAAATGTTCGTTGATTTGTGTGTGTGTGTGTGTGTGTGTGTGTGTGTGTGTGTGTGTGTGTGTGTGTGTGTGTGTGTGTGTGTGTGTGTGTGCTTCACTTTAACTGAATAGCTTCTACACCATCCATCCTGGAATTCCTGTTGCAGTGTCTCCTACTGATGTTGCAACTCCTGAAGGACTTCCCACTCAACGTTCAGTTTCCACTCCACTGCTTGTAGTCTCGAGAGGACTTCTTCAACTATGTTCTGCATGTGGGCATGCTGTCGGCTAGTGTTACCCACTTGTTGATTAGCATATCTTATTTGGTTAAGGAGGGCGGCTTGTTCCTGTACTGATTCCTTGTTGGCCCATCGAAGGGTATCAAGCCATCCTTGCATGTCTGCATACTCTCTTGTCTCACCAATTGGAAGAGGGAAAACTTGACGGCGCTCAGCCTGGCTAACAACTTCAGGGTTGTGTAACCCGACGGATTAGCTGGAGATATTCAGAAAACATCAACCAAAGGATAAGTGCATTTTCTGTCCTTCGCTGGCTACTCTATTTGATACAAAGTTGGTTTAATTCAGCTGATATAGAACTAACTTGATCCACCACTTGCTGTTCCATCAGTGTAATTCTTTTCCTTAAGATGAGCAATCCTGGCTTTGAGCGCTTCCGCACATTCAGCTTGATCCATCATAAAGTGCTCAGTATTGTTTCCCAATGTTGGTACATCCCAAATCCATTCCATCGATAGGCCATGCCAATCCAACAGTTCTCCTATTACCTGGGGTAACTCTAGATTTAACTGTGGTACTAAAATTTCCAATTGACAGCGAATGTCCCCAATATGACGGTCCATTTGTACCAGCGCCCTCTGTACCTTCAAAAAAGAGCAAGCGAGGCAGTTGAGCAGGAGGCGAGTATCATTTTGCTGTGCTCAAGCAAACTGCATTACATCTCCAATATCTATATTGTGGCGAGCCAGCACATGCAGTAGCTGGTGAATAGATGGTTGCACATAAGCGAATAGATACTCATCAATTCTGTAGGTACCAAGGCGGCGAGCCAACCCCATTGTAGTCACATCCAGATAGGACATGTACATGGCGTAGCAATTCTCTTGGTCTCATTGGTTATAAAACAAACTCAAGGCAGACTCCCCTGCCTCATCTTTGTATAGTTGATATCCGTGCAACAGCAACTCCATAATATCCCGCTGCTGCTGAGGGGTCACATTCATGGAGCATTCTTATTGGTTGGCCATCAGCTCAGGACAGTTTTCTAATTGCAGATTGTTCATAACTTCATTATTACCTGGTTTGGTTACAGTGAATAATACCAGTTCATTATTAGGTGCCTCCCATGCTTCATCTGCATAACACGTACAGAATTTGATCAAATTGTGTCATAACAAATATAGGCTTTCATTGTATCTTAGCATCGAAGAACTTCAGTTTAACAGTGGCCCCCTGTAGTGAGAAGCACTGTTAATTATCAGCATAGAGTCTTGATTCCTCTGTTTCAGTTTGCACAGGATATTAGCCACTGAGCAACCAAATAAGATGACATGAAGATTGCCAATTCTAATTGTTAACTTTTGGCGGATATGACTTGTTTCCGTGGAACGAGCTACACCAGGTTTAGCCCACTGAGCAACGGCCAAATGATATGGAGATCGTTGGTCCTCCCAAATAAACGTAATAAAGTTATATAAAATATTAGGCAATCGCCCCAGCTACGCTAATTTATATAATATGATTAATCAGCTGACCCTTTCTGAATTCACTCTCTACTTACTCCTACTCCCTTCTTTCTTCTTCCTTTCTTCTTCTAAAAAACCTGTCTGACTTCTCTCCCACTCAACTCTTAATCCTCGCTATTCTTCAACAGATTTGACACAATTTGCATTGTCAATCTCTATTTACTATCAACGTAGAGTTCGTTCAATCATTGAGGTTTCAACGGAATTTCCTCAATTATCAAACCCTAATAGAATCAATAGATTCACCTCGCATTGCTCTAACCTATTACTCGCCCTCAGAGCATGCTTCATATCTAAACTACAATCCGATGGAACACTAGCTTATTGTCTAGCCATATTATAATCTCAACACTACCCCCTTGACTAAATGGTAAGCAACTATTGCTTGTAGGGCTGAAAGAACTTCGTGTGTACTTGGTTGATTATCTGACCACCTGCAGGTTCCTTAATGGTGTAGGCGTCATCCCCGGTCTTCTTGATGATCTCAAATGGTCCGCTCCATATACTAGCAATCTTGTTCATTCTTACAAACCCATGTTGGTCATAATTCAGGACCAATTCCCCTACCCCAAACTGTGGAAGCCTGCTGCGTCTACCTTGGTCAGCTGCATGATCCCAAATCCTTTTGGCAAGACTAGTGGAATATGCCTCGGTTTAGAGTTTAATCAGCATGTCTTTTAAGGTAGAAAAATAGTGGTAAGGCTTGACTCTGCCAGTATCCTCCACAAAGGAGTAAAGCAATGAAGGCAGCGCTGGGTATCATCCATAGAGCAATTGGAATGGACTCTTACTGGTAGCTGAGTGGTAGCTGATATTGTATGGAAAGACAGCGGTGGATAAAGGGTGCTCAGTCTGAAGGCCGCTCATTTACAAGCTTTCATAGAATACATACTAAGGTCACATTGACCTGTTCCACCATGCTGTTAGATTCAGGATTTTAGGGGGTAGTTAAGACCCCGCAGATTGCTATGAGCTCATTTAACTTGGCCAATATATGTGATGTGAAATTGGTCCCATTGTCCATTAGAATAAATTACAGACAACCATGGCGCAGTATAACACACCCCAGGATGAACTTGGCAGTAGTGACAGCCCCCAAATCCTTGATAGCCCTTGCTTCCACCCATCTTGTCAAATGGTCGATGGCTACTATTATATATTTGGAGCAGTTTGCGCCAGTCAGCAGAGGGCCCACCACATCTATTGAAACAGTATGCCATGCAAACCGAGGCTTGACTAGATGGTAGGTGGTCTTCTGGTGGAATGGTTTCTCCACTTGGCACTGATGGCAACAACTAACCATCTCAAGCATGTTCTAGTGCATACTCTCCCAATAGCAGCGGGGTCATAAGAGCTCCATCATCTTTCTTAACCCTCCGTGACTTATGCTCTATGAGCATTTATAATTAATGTAGGCCTGGCAGAGGGTTTTGGGTAACTCAGTATTAATTCCCCAATCCACTTATATAATTCTCCATTGCGCAAGAAGGTATCCTTCCTAAGACCATCTAACACTTTGATCACAGGCAGCGGCTCGTCATGATATTTGCCCACAATCATCTTTTCGTACATTATGTCCACCACATCCACTGTAATGGCGACCGTGGGTAATTGGGAAAGGCAGTCCGCATTCTGATGCTTCGCCCTGGGCCAGTGCACGATCTCAAAATCATATGCTTGGAGCTTCAAAGCCCAATATGCGAGCTGCCCTTCAGGTTCCCGCAGATTCTGTAGCCAGCGCAAGGAGGCATGATCCTTTACCACTTTGAATTTTACCCCATGGAGGTAGACCTGGAATTGGTTATATGCATATAATACTGCTAAATAATCCCACTCGGTCACAGTGTAATTCCATTCAGGGCCGGTTAAACTGCGGCTACAATATGCAATGGGGTGCTCCACACCATCATCTTTTTGGGATTACATAGCCCCTACAGTGGAAAGCAAAGTGTCCGTTTGCACAAAAAATTATATTTTGAATTTGGGGTATTGCGAAACAGGCGCGCTAGCCAATGCAGTTCATAATACCTCAAAAGCAGTTTGATATAAATCTGTCCAGTTGAAGGTAGCGTTTTCTTAAGTAGTTCAAAGAGTGGAGCCTCAATACAGCTGAAGCTGGGAATAAACTGCTGTTAGTGAATGACCATCCCCAAGAACACCTGGATATCCCGCTTATTGCTTGGCCAAGTCATCTTGCAGATGGCTTCCACCTTGGCTGGCTGAGGACTAAGCCCTTTGGAGTCTACCACAAAGCTGAGGTATTCCAACTGTTCCTTTAAAAAGTGGCACTTTTGGGCTTAATTTTGATATTAGCATCAGCAAGGCGGTGGAACACTTGCTCCAGATGTTCAAGATACTCCATGAATGTCTGCGAAAAATATTGATATCATCTAGGTAGACAAGAACGCAAGACAGCTTTAGGTCACCCTGAATAGTGTCCATATCCCGCTGGAACGTAGCGGGAGCATTGCACAAACCCTGTGGCATACGTGTAGGCTGGAACAATCCTTTTGAGGTAAATATAGCGCACTTTTCTTGTTCCGCCATTGATAACTTGATCTTCCAGTACCCCAATATCAAGTCCATAGCAGAGAAATACTTGGCCCCGCCTAACTGATCTAAAGCATCATCAATTCGTGGAAGCAGGTACAATTCTTTTTTATAATGTGGTTAAGCTTCCAGTAATCAATTACTACTCTATTGGAACCATCTTTCTTTTTGATGATTAGCACCAGGGATGCCCAGGAATTTTTTGAAGTCTCCAACCTTCCCTGTTCCACCAATGGATCTATTTCTGCAGATACAACTTCTTCTGCTGCCTTCTAGCGATGGATAGGTCATGACCTGATAGGGGGTGGTCTCCCATGTCCACCCAATGCACAACCCTGCAAGTGCAAACCAAGTTGTGATCATCAGTTGTGAAATGCTGTGATATTCCTCAAACAGATCCATCACCCTGTCCTTCTGATCCTCCAATAGACAGTTAGCGCCTCATACAGAATCACAGTCATTATGCTGAAGGTGGTTTTTAAAGGCAGGTCAAGATCTTCCTAAGAACTAAAGTCATGTATCTGATGGACTTCATCAAGAGGATCGGGTGCAGGTAAGCCACCACTTGGTGCCGCTGAACCTTCATCATCTCCTTCTGCAGATTCGCTACCAACACCTTCACTTTCCCCTGCCCTGGTAACAGTAACCATGGAGCCACATGAGGTTCAAGCCATGATTGTTGATAGGGCCTCACAACCTCTCCATACAGACCTTCTGATATATCGATTTTGAGCTCTGTCCCAATTATGACCTTATGCCCAGAAGGGATGTTCAAAGCATTTGCGGCTCATAGTGGAATCCCTTTGCACTTATAAATCTGGTTTGGGAGCGTTTGGGTCCTCCACTTCATCTGCTGATATCATTCAGGAATCACACCATCTCTATAGGTGAGATTAGTTTGACCAGAGCAGATTGGGTCATCTAGGACTCCGCTGGAAGTAAAATAGATGGGATCCGTTGTCCCAGGATACTGATGGTTTCATACACCATATTCACCATAGCCCCAAAGTGATGAATGAATGCGGCGCCTATCAACATGTCATAGTGGTCATTAGGCAATACCACAGCTGGAGTGGATGCCCCGGCTGACCCAAACCTCAAAGGCAATGAGCTATATGAGCCTTCTGTCATAGTACCCTGTGCCCTCGCAGTCCCATACACTACTCGGTGGTCCACATCTGGCTTTAACAGAAGCTTAGCCACAAGCTTGGTGGATATTATATTGACAGGAGTTCCTGTATCAATGATCGCCCAAATTTTGGTATTCTGTAAAAATATGTCACAATATACATTACAAATAAGTAAAACCCTTGGTGTTTGTTACATAAACATCCAAGGGCGATTGATTATCCAGAAAAGTGAGCATACTGGTGGTAACATGAGGATACTCCTGGGCAATCTTTTCCACAGGAATTTCCACCTCCACCCCCTCCAGAGCTGCGACATATGCGGAGAATTCGCCATTGACCGTATCATTCTGCTCAAGGATTTGTTAGGCGTATGGCTTATGCACATCTCAGCGGAACTCTACGTCTGCATTATTGGGTTTTTCCCTCAGCTTGAGGCCAACAGGTGGTAAGGGATCTGTTAATATAGTAAAACCTCAGAGTGTGCCCCAGGGCTGACACAAAGAGACTCCTGGAAAGCATCAGGGACAGTTAAATTTGAATCAGCAGAAGTAGAGCGTCCTGTCTCTACTCCGCTCGCCCTTTTTGCTGTTCATTTAAGACAACCGATACTGCATGGACCTTTGGGTTGGCCTGACAACTAACCGTATAATAGCCTATTTGGCCATACTAGAAACAAGCATTTGGAACCAGCACTCATCTCTGAATCACCTCAGAAGGTCTAGATCTGTTATTAAACCACAGGCTATTTATGGCCTGAGGATAAGCGGATTGATCATAACAGGGACGGAAAGGACCTGCCCATGAATTAAGAGACTGAGGAGCAACCCACGGATTGCCCTCATATTGTTGGGATCCTTCGTTTAGCTGAATTTTAGTGTCTGATGCAGGATATTTTTGCTCCACGTTGGGAGCACTGAAGGCGGCGGATAAATGGCGTAAATGACAGATGATTTTTGAGTAACTCTACATCCTCCTGAAGAGTGTACGCCATAGCATTATGTAATTCACGATAGGGCTTGATAGTCGCCGTCATTGCCATGCTCACCTCCTTTTTTTTAGATAAAACATTTGCACCCAACAACACATGAGCCTCATTAGTGAACTGCTCCGCAAACGGTATTAAGGACTCATCTTTTTGAAAAGATATAGTTAAAAAAATCCGCCTTGCAATGAGCCATTTTCGCTTTACCCCCAAACAGGCAGATTACAGTCTCCTTCACCTCTTTTGTAAGCTACAGTACTATTTTTAGGATAACATGTAATTTGATCAGCGCTTGAAACATCCAATGCAGATAACAACAGTTGAGGTTTTCGTTGATTGGAATCCCATTCTATGGCAAACTTAAACCGCTTGAAAAACCCAAGTATGTTACCATCACGGTTAAATGGAGGCAGCCTGTCACTGCAGATTTTCTTCTCCTTAACAGCCTTATTTAAATTATACACTACACAGTCTAGCCACTCCGTAGTGCTGCTCAAGAGGTTGGCAAGTTGGTTGGTGTGATCGCCTACCAAGTGCAGTTGGTGGAAGGCATGGTTGAGCTGCTCAGTAATCTTTTTATTCTCCTGAAAAAGCACTTTTTGCTCCTGGAGTAAAGTATCCAAAGAAAGATTCAGCTCCCCATATTGAGATAAAATGATAACTGGGGGTAGTACCCCATCAACGCGAGCTGGTTGCACCATAGGTGCAATGATGAAGGCGTTAATAGTTGATCAATGGGCCCCCTGTAGTGAGCGCCACTGTTGAATTTTGGCGGATATGACTTGTTTCTGCGGAACGAGTTGCACCAGGTTTAGCCTATTGAGCAACGGCCAAACGATATTGAGATTGTTGGTCATCCCAAATAAACTTAATAAACTTATATAAAATATGAGGCAATCGCCCAGCTACTCTACTTTATTTAATATGATTTAACCAGAAGACCCTTTCTACTTTCACTCTCTACATACTCCTAATCCCTTCTTTATTTTTCCTTTCTTTTCTTCTTCTAAAAAACTGTCTGTCTTCTCCCACTCAACCCTTAACCCTTAGTATTCTTCAACGGATTCAACACATTTCACTTAGTCAATCTCTATTTGCTATCAATGTAGAGTTTGTTTGATCATTGAGGCTTCAACAAAATTTCCTCAATTACTGAACCCTAATTAATTTGATTGATTCACCTTGCATTGCTCTAACCTATTACTCGCCCTTGGAGCTCACTTCATATCTAAATTACAATCTGACGGAACACTAGCTTATCATCCAGTCATATTGAAATAGCAACACTAAATAAAACTTGATAAACTATATATGGAGCTATTGCCCCTTATTTCGACCTCTATTATTTTTACTAATTGCAGACTTATCTGCAACAACCTAATCATGGAAAAAGAACTCCCTTATAATTCTCTGTGACTCTTTATATCTCGGTTCCCAAGCTAGATGCATCCTCAGCTTGTTAGTCTTCTATTCGTCTTCCCTTTTCTAGAAGCTCTCATTTATATTGAATCTTGGCATAATTCTCCTCAATTTGCTGAATGGTTGACATCTTGATTGATTATTATTCATGTACATTTTCATCAATCTTGAGGCTCATCTTGATTCCCCCTCTGATCCACCAGTATGGGTAGCATATTGTTAAGTTATATCAACTTCTCAACAACCAGATTTTGAAAGTGTCTCCATTCCATGTCTTGTATGGGTGGGAACCAGGCATACCTGCCCTCTTAGCTAAGGATGTATTCTCTTCTAGAGTTGAGAAACCAGAGAGAGTTATGAGAAGAATGGCTCAATGCATAATTCAACTCCAATCTAAAGCTATGACCAATTTAGCCAAAACAGTAACAAAAGAAGGGCAGGCTGCAAATGGCAGTGGAAGCTGCAGCTGCCCCTGCCAACACCTCCTCCGTCAGCATCTCCATGGGGTGATGGAACCCCTACTTGAGGGTATTCCCATCCCAAATTTCCCTTCCAATTTCGATGAAGATGCTAAATATGAAATTGAGGAGCTTGCTTTTGGTTCAAGCCGTGCTTGCATAAACGCGGCAAAACCTCTCTTTTTGACCCCAACTATCCCCAAACCCAAAGGCGCATCAAGTATTTCATGTGTGTGACAACTCTCATCACTTTCGCTGAGCATCAACTTGCTCAATACGTTGAGGCGATGGAAACCACTGGCCTCATAAACAAAGGAAACCCGCAGCTATACCTCCTCATGCCTTATGTCACTAATGCCCCTACCCCTATGTTGTCTGCTATGGTCCCCAGATAAAGCGGGCACTGGACAAAAGTTTCCCCAAAGCTTCCTCGTCTTCTGATATGGCTTCCTAGGCTGATAACCTAGGGGCTATATTAGAATTTTTTAATTTATGATAATCCCTTTGTTTGGCCCATTTGCAAATAAAGATGCGTGGTGGCTCCCCTTTTTGGGTTGGGAACCACTAGTGCTAAAAAAGAAGGACATGCTGCAGGTGAGTCCTAAGCCCCCTTACCCACTTTCCAAGTTTCCAACATTGTGTTGTACTAACATAACCGCATCACACCTAGAAGTGGTAAACTTGGAACAATCTAGGAGGTTCCTTTTATCATCATCTACAAGAGAGGAAACAAGTACCCTATCATAAATCTAGCTACTGGTATCACTATTAATCGCATACATGGCCAATTTCCTTTATCCCTACTCACCCTCAACATTGTTGAGGGGGTGTTGTCAGATATTTATCTTTGCAGCCTAAAAATAAGAATGCTGTAGGTTAAGTTCCACTGAAAAAGCGAAATGTCAGCCATTTGAGATTTTCCAATATTGTTAAGAGTCCATTTATTAAAAATAAAAATTTGAAAGTAGAGGAAATCAGCTAAAAGTCCCTGGTAAATTCTTGGTGGAACCCCATTAATTGGGAAAACACCAGTTCAAAACCTGTACGGGCACTATTAGTAAAATTGGCTGGTCAGATTACTCTGACCTCACCATGAACCTCAGGGTTACCTCTGGAAGGTACTCCCTCCATCACCCCAAAGTTCTACAATGCACCTATGTGGGGACCCTTTTTTATAGGCTTGGCAGGGTCACCCAAGGCGCAAGAAATCTTGTGGGCAGTGATTGGCTCAAGTACATAAAAACGTTACCTCATGGGTATGTACCAGCCAATCAAAACTCTTCTTTTTTGTTCCGCTGCCTTGAAGCAAGTTCCTGAGTTGTGATACGCTCTTCCTGCATATTTTCTAATTCAGATTAGATTCATCTATTCCAGACATATTCCCAAATTCCCCCTCAACCCTTGAAATTGATTTAAATACTAGATAGTTGGTGGTCAAGGATTATTGTTTTTCCCCTTTATCATGCTTCTAATAAAAATCATAAAAATCCATATTTTAGTAGCGCTTTAATTATTTATTTAGATTTTTATAATTCTTTGTGGAATCCATCAGGCGTCAAGCACCAGCGAGCAAGAATTGGCTGATTCCCACAAGGTGGGCTGACCCGGGGACAATACCGCACTGATTAAGAGGAATTAAAGAAAATGAGAAATGAGGATAGAACCTGGAAAACCCCCATGTGCAGCATATGCTAGGCCAAGAACTCCATGGACTGCCTTACTATTTGCTATTTCAATTCAGGGCATTGGTGCGCAATACCAACACAGTCATATTCATCCCCTATCCAAAGTTCATGTACCAGAATTGAACTTGGGGAGACAGTGGTAGTGAGTCCATATTCTACCTATGGGGTATCCTCCCATATTTATTCCATGATTTCTCTTAAACAAATGCACCAAAAATACCCAAATTTATTATAAATTTTTTTATCAGGAAAACTAACATAGACTAGTTTTTCTTAGTTTTCATTAAAATTCATATAAAACCTATATATAAGATGTAAAAATGGTATATAAGACTTTAATTAGAATCACTATATCATTTTGGCTTAATGGTTTGATATTTGGTTGATTCAATCAGTACAACAAATTTGTGTAAAAGATTGACAGTTAATTAATCAATTAATTTGATTGGTCTAATTATATAATAAAACTAATAATGGCCATCTGCTTTACTTAATATAACATATCTTGTTTATTTGATTATGTAAAATTATATATTAAATTTCCTAATGCCATTTATAATACTTAATTTAATTTATTTATTTAGTTGACTTGATTGGATTGATTACATCTAGACTTATTAATGGCCATCTACAATACTTAATTTAATTTATTTATTTAAATGACTTGGAGCTTTTCTATCCACTTGAACTCAATTTCAATCAGATTTCAAAAAAAAATAAAAAGTTATTTTATCTACCGCTGTCTGGCCACATCCACTTTCTGAATTAATGTCAATGGATCTGCCACCTGTCACCCCAGTCTGGGGCAGCGGTGCTCCACCCCTAGCATTTTTCACCCTGTGGGGAAACGTGTTTGAATGGGCTCAAATAGCCTGCCAAACTCCTCTGGCCGATTTGTCCCTCCATGGGATTTAGTGCTCCACCTAGTGCGCATCCACCCATCTTGCCCCACCCTCTTGACCTTCCTCAGTCCAACATTTACTTTCATCTCTTTGTCAATTATGGGTGGTTATTCCCATATGCTGACAAAATAATCATCAAGCTTGCCATCACTGCCTTTCCACTGGTGGTTTTATTAATTTCCTCCCTTTTAAGGGCTATTTTGACATAGGCTTCCAGATGGAGGAAGAAGCTGCAGCAGCAACTTCAACTCCACTCATTTAAAAAAACACTCCCATCCCTACTACCCATACTTGCCTCCTGTCTGACATCACACTGGTGGTGTCATTTGCATCCATCCCATTCCATCTTCCCCCCAACTTTTGTATGATCAGCTGATGGTGGGGCTTATGGCTTATGGCACTCAGCCCAACCTCATCTTCACTGTTCCCTCTGGAGCAGAGCGCCTTGTTGCCCCTCATGCAACTACCATTATAATACCACATCACCCTGCCATAGCCCATCAGATCCCCTGTGCTCATATTGCAGCAGCACCTTTGCATTTCTTTTAGGCTCATGTTAATAACGGTCACCAAATTTGTCCCCTCTGCTTTGAGCTAGACCATTTAAAAAAATCCTGCCCCCATGCCACTTCTGCTGATACAGCTTCAGAGCACTATTCAGCGGATTCCATATTGGGCAGTTTGCTGCCCCCTTTCACTCAACAAAGTTGTGCATTGGGCCTGTGTGGGAAATTAGCCCCCACCAAATCAACTACCCACATTAGCCCACCCAACACTACCCCAGCCAATCAGAGTCAGAATTGGACCACCCTACATACCCAAGCAGCCAATTCGCCTCCTATCCGCCCAAATTCATCCACTACTCTTGTAAATCAAAGTACATAGAACTTATTGGCGAGATTGATGAATCAGGTAAGGTTATCATGAATGAGGTATCCGGTCAACTAATCAGCCAGTTTGATTACGGCTGGGTTGAATTTATTGTTTCTGATTTTGATGAGACCCCATTCCCCAAATGCTTCACTTCTAAACTCAATGCTGCCCCCTACCAAAGTTACCATCAGCTCACCTTTGCAGTGGTGGCCTCCCCCTGTTGCCCAAACCTACACAAAGCAGCAGCATAATCAGTGGCTCAATACCAACTAGGGCTGCCCACACTCTACTTCCCCCCTGATTTCCCTGAATCAGCCTGCAGCAATATATCTCAAAAATGTTTGATGATGCTGAAGCCACTGTTATGAATGTTGCTAAACTAGCATAAGTCAATCCACCTGCTAAAATTACCCTCTGTAGTATCTCCAATTTTGCCCAGCATTCTGATGCCCAAATTCAAGCTGAGCATCACTTAGCAGAATTTGTTGAAGCTGTTTACTGTGCAGCTTTCAATGAAGAGGAGGAGAAATCTTACTACACTACCATCCACCCACACTACACTGATGCCCCAACACACTGGCTATCTGCTTTTTTTCTGCTAAATAAAGAAAATGACATTGTCATGGCAGATATGTCCACAGAAAATACGCCTGACCCCCTCACCCTCTTCCATGGTAGGCTAGTGGTTTCCACTCCTGCCTGGTTAGAAGTTTTTTGTTTTGTCTTCCTGTTCTTTCAATCAGGTCCTTTTATTTTGTTTTAATTTTTGGTACTGTCCATCCCCTGGTCAGCATACCTCAAATAAAATTTAAAATTCATTTAGTTGACTTGATTGGATCAATCATATACTATATTTAACAATGGCTATCTTTAATACTATAGGCTTATTATGCTATGACATCATTTCATACCTCATATTTTGAACTTATCCCCAGCTATAAGATATATACATGTCAAAAACTAAATTACTGATCAGATACTGGATCAATCCTACCAAAATTAAAACAAGACCACCATGGGATCATCTTTTCTCATTAAAAAAGTTTAATCAAATCGGTTATTAGTTTCAGAGTTATGCATGAACAAACATATAATAAACAATTAACCTTAAGGTTAAAAATTACTTTTTATAATTCTATAATGGAATATTATATCATCATGGGAGATACATAAATGTGCCAAATTTCAAAGCTTTAGCTAGCCTGGAAGGTAAACTTGAAAATTTTGAATCAACTGAATATTAAACTGCTCAGCTGTAACAATATACCAAATACCATGAAAATATATAGGATTTCACTTGATACATATAAAATTTTTATTTTGAACACGAAAATTAAATTTTTTACGCATTATCATAAAGTCATCCAAGACCAATGTCTGTAAAGTTTCAGAATTTTTATCGACAATACGTGTCTGAAATAGAGCTTGTAAGATTTGATTACAGACAGGCGTGACAGTGAGCTTAAGAAAAGTGTTTAAAAATATACAGGTCGAATTGAGAACCTCCTCCTTTTTCAAAGTCGATTAAAAAGAGTACTTAAGTGTATAGCCAATATAAATCTCTTTATGCTTAATTATTAAAATGGAGAAGGATGCTTAGCTGATGTCAAATATGGAAAAATTTGAGTGCATATATCCTTTTATAACGAGCTTAGGCTAATTAGTTGATGCCATGAGATATTCAAGTATGGCTCAGTTGAGGTTCTTGCAAGTAAAGCCTGTGAATAAATTGTAATTGGTTATTTATTTAACCGAGGCAAGCTGACCAGGGGACAGGCATTACCGAAAGAAAGAAACGACATGAAACCTGAACAGGGTCAACTCCTTCGAAGAAAGTTTTTTCCACCTCCGGATCGGGACTCAAATTTTTCTGGTTACGTCATGGGTAAGGTTTTCGTGTTATTAGACCTACTAACCGCCAATAGCTTCCTTTGGCTGGCACCCCGATCGATATGCGAAGGGCAGGAATCGAACCCGCAACCTTCAGGTTGGTAGCCGTACGCCCTACCGACTCGCCTTCCACCCCCTTGTAATTGGTTATTTAAGAAATCGGCTTATTGAATGATATACTAGAGTATAGAAGGGGTATTTGTACATAATTAGTTCCTGTATTTAATAGTATATTAGAATACATTAACTTATAAATTCCTAAATCTTAATGTAACATTGATAGGATTCTTTTATTTAGCACTCGAAATTAAGATCTTTCTAGTAGAAGACATATTTGATTTATAACGATCTGACTTAGTTAAATTTATATCAAAATGCAACACTGACGTAGCTTTTATTCCGTATTAAGTGGATCAGATAACATTTTAACCAAAATAAGGTAGGTGAATTATATAATAATTTGATACGTTGCATAAACTATAGAGTGTCTATAAATATATTGTTCACAAAACAGCTTAAAGTGTCTATGGAGAGCACTAACCTGGTATGCGTTTTTCTTATTACAACATTGTCTCAGCATTAGCTTTTTGTCTTAACAAGAAAGCTATCCCCAAAGATAAAGGATGTAAACAAGTTATCTCAATTGAATCGAATGGTATAATTGATTTGGGATGCCATTTACTTCTTGATGAGTCAACTTACCCGATGAGCTATGATTTAAGCACCCAACTTTTATCTCAGCTGTTGCCGACCAGCAATGTTATCAAAAGCCATGTCTCAGGTACTTTTAAAGGCTGGTTGAAGTGGTCAGAAAAACAAGCTATCAAACCGGATGTATACTGCTTTGAAAATGAATCTTGTTTTATTGAGATAACTTGGAAGCCTCAGTTAGGATGGAAAACTAATTTCTGGAAGCATTGGGACCCATTAAACACTACCAAGGGCCAATACTTGAAACAAAACCTTGGGAACAAACTATCTACAACTTTATCATTTACTGGTCCCATCAAAGTCTCAGTAATTATCAAACATATTGAACTTCAATTATCTTGGTTAAAATATAATCCTTGCAGTACCACTATTATGATTTGTCCACCTAAACGTAAATATAAAGTCTCTTGTGCTTTCTACAATAATACTCCAGTGGGTATTATTGCTATTCATAAAACTCCTCTCCCAACTGCTATTCCTTACTCTGATGAGGACTTTGTCTAGTGATCAAATAAAGTTACTTATTTTCCGGTATAATATTATTATTGAAAGTTTTCATATTTATGATAAGGCAATAAATATATTATTAATATTATTTACAACAGTTATATTCAGATTTAAGACAATAACTTATCTAGCTTTAGTATATATACAGATAATGCCAATGTTTTGCTTCATCTAACATTTATCTATAAAAGGTACTATTTAATTAGCTCCATGCTATGTATGTCTTGCTTAGCCATTTTAAGTTATAAGCTTTATTAAGTTTATTTTCAGATTACTTGCTTGTTGGATAAGTTGCGTTGATCTCTAGGTAGACTACATACACCACTTTAAAAATTGGTTCTAACTATGCTATACTTTTGGAAGCCAAAGTATCCAACAGATAATTCTCAGAGAAACTAGTTTGATGGTCTTTAACAAAGCAGGAAGTTTTTGAAATTATTACTGGGGATTTTAGAATTGGTAATATTAAAGTATTTTTGAATTTAATTTAAAAAACAGATGTAAAGTATTCCCCAATTTATTTTTATGTTATACTTTTAATAGGTTGAAGCGAATTTTTGAAGAAAACCAAACTAATATGACATAAGTTAGGATAGATTGAAACAATAAATAAAATGGTTTTCAGGAAGTGTAGTAGTGAGATTTATAAACTAGCAGAGTTGCCAAACGTCGCTCAGTTTTAGTAAACAAACCATTTGAAATGATTATATTTAAATTTATATTATAAAAAGACTAGTGGATTTACATGGCGTTGCTCGGGTTTATGAGCTCACGTCGAGCTTAATGGCTGTGCCAGAACTACGTTTGAGCTACTCAGACTAACAGCTTCGCTGTTGCTCTCATGGCTGGTGAGCTAGAAATCTAAATTTATTTAATAATCTATTTAAAACTTTAACTGATCCTGATTAGTTTCGGGTGAGCAATTTAGTGAATTATTTGATATATTTGCCGATTCTCACCCACACACCCAAATAGATAGAAACTATTAGACTCAAAGGTTTCAGATGTCAGTCGATATGTCAGTTAGTCAGTAAATATGTTTGATTAAGTAGATAGTGGTATTACCCAGCATTGCTCAGGGTTAATAAATTTTAAATTTTATTTGAGGTGGGCTGACCTGGGGATAATACCACACCAATTAAGGGATTCGATGAAATTGGATAGGTAGATAAAACCTGGAAAACCTCCATGCACGGCGTATGATAGGCCAGGAGCTCCATTGACTGCCTTGCTATTTGCTATCTCAGGTTGAGGCATTGGTGCACAACGCTAACACAGTCATAATCATCCCCTACCCAAAGTTCATCTACCAGGATCGAACTCAGGGAGGTAGGTATTGAGTCCATATTCTACCACTGGGGTATCCTCCCCACTCAGGGTTAAAAAGACAATTTGAATTGAGTAAATTAGATTTTATACCTTAGCATAGATAAACCACTTAGCTAAAACCATCAAACAACAAATCTACCAATTACCAACTGCTTGATAACCCCAAACTAAAAATCGAGATGACCAAAAAATCCAAACAGCTTACCAAACCCAATTAACTTGTTGAATCAACCAACTACTAAGTGCCTACTAAAACCATCAAGCTTATTTATCAACCTAAAACCACCAACCATTTGCCAAAACTAGAAAAACTATTGAATAAACCGAATACCAAACTGCTCAGCCATAATAATATAGCAAATACCATCAAGAACATATAGAGCTTCATTTATTGTATATAAAACCTTTTATTTAAATATGAAAATAATAATTTTTAAAATTCAGAAACCTTTTCAGGAATGCACACAACTCACCAAAGTTTCATCACAATTGTATGAATGGTATAGTAATGCATACAGGACAAACAAAGAAACAAAGTAACAAAGAAACATTCATTTATATATACAAGTGGAGTTACCTGGCGTTGCTCGGGTTTATTTATAAGCTCACACTGATTTAGCCTATAGGCTGTGCCAGTACCACTTTTGAGCCACTCGGACTAACAGTTTCACTGATGCTCTCATGGCTGGTGAGCTGATTCGCTGGACAACAGAAATTTTGGTTTTTGTTTTTTACAAGGATGATAACATTTGAATATTATAGAATTTTGACGCTGATTTCAAATATGTAAATAGTTTCTTTCTATTGGTCATAGCTTTTTTTGTAATTACTATTTTTTGAAAAACGTTTATTATACATAAATGCTATTTCAACATACCTAAAATCAGCTTCGTTTTGATTTTCTGGCGTAGTGTGTTAAAGTGTCGACATAATAAACTTATCTGTCATGGATATTAATGAACTGAAATAAATTAATAGGTATACAGTTTAAATAGCAACATAAATTTTGCAAAAAGTAAATTAATAATATCATATATATTGCACTTGCATAGTTTGTGCTCATGTACTTTCTAGAGAAGTAAGAAGGGCAATTGAAAAAAAACTGAGGTCGATAGGGAATTTCTGACTTCATATTCTGAATCAGCGCACAAAAGTACATAAGATTCAGCAAATATTTAACCATGTAACAAAATCATTGTTGTCCAGTGTTATCCTAACTACTTACTCTACTTAAAACTCTAATACTGGTTTTTGTTTAGTTTTGGGTGAGCAATTTGGTGTATTATATGATAATATTTGACAATTCTCACCCACGCACCCAAATAGATTAAACTTATCAGAACTATATAGTTTCAAGTGAGCAATTTGGTGAATTGTTAGCTAATAAGGGAGATATTGCATACTGACAAAAAACACTTTTGAGAAATAATATATATATATGACATAAGTTTTAAAATGTGATTTTTTAACATAAACATTAATTTTAAGATATTTACTTATTTTTTGTCATCAGAGGGAAAAATAATCTTCAAAATGGCGTACCAAACATTAATTTTGATACAGTATTAAGGGAGATATTTCATACCAACAAAAAAACACCTTTTAAAATGTTATATAGAGATATAGACTAACAGAATGACAATGCTTTGCTATGGAGGTTCACGTTATATGTAATGAAATAGTTAGTTTGATTAATAAAGTTCAATTAAAGTAGGCTTCTTATAAATATATAGCTGTTGCCCGTTTGTTTGTGAGGTCTTCATTTAGCATGATATTATAATTAGTATGAGTACAAAGCATGTATTTAAATTACACTCAAATAAAGAAAGTATTTATGTTTTAGCTCTGTTTATTAATGTGCTTTTGGATACACAATATTTTCTTGTTTTACCATATGGTGCATACATGAATAAATTAGAAGATTTTCTGATATATTAGCAGGTGACATTCAGCAGTCCATGTGAGAAGCATGGTGTTAAAAATTAGGGGCTTCATGCTCATTCACAAATAGTAACCATTAATTGATAACTGCAAAGGTTCAGTATATGCACTCATTGCGTTGTCTGAAAATATATGATATTCAATTGATAATAGTATGAAGACTATTATCCATAGTTAAATAGATAACCAGTTCTGGTCCAACACTTGACCTGTACTTCTCCTTGAAATATACCTGATATCTTCAGTAGGGATTTATACCCTTATCCACCTAACTTGATCCATGCTCAGATCCTAGTTTAACGCCTTTTTTCTGGTGACGTGAAGTTGGCAGCAATTCTCTCCTAATCTCAGCTTCTCTTCTAAGGATCCTCAATCCCTATTCTTTATCTTACTGAAAATTCCCCAATTAAAGTAAACAATAATAATTTCCTGAAGATAAATAGAATAAAAACCAATAATTAATTCTGCTAAATTCAAATCTGAGTTTTTTGTTAAAGTGAATTATCAGGGGAATTTATAGAGGGAATTTTGTGCCCAAACCTCAGTTGGTGCCTCATCCATGAAATGGCAGCCATTGCCATTAATTTCTCTTTGTCATCTCACCAGCAATGGTCTTCCCCATCCTGGTTAGTATTCCTTTGTCAGAAATCCTCAAGACCTAAAATGGAAAGAGTCAGAAAATGTGTCCCTAACATTTTCCATACAATCCCAGTGAACCTCCCATAATTGGTGAGTGACCTGCTTAGGTAATGGGACTTGTTACCTATTATAGCAGGTCATGACAACTGATCAATTTTCTTGTTGTAGGTGGTATCACTTCCTCACAACTTGCTCCTTAAATTCCCAATTGGTCAGTGATGAAACCTGACTGATCCCAATTGGTACACCTGATAGTTAATTTTTGATTAACTACCAGATGCCCATTTCATCAGCAACTCTTCCCAAAAGATCTTAAGCATTCACCCAGATTGATACCTGATGGATCCAATCCTGGAAAATCAATTAAAATCTCCAAACATTAGTAACCCAAAATCAGGGTCAACCAATATCCAATTCACTCAACATAAGGAATTATCCCCTAGTGATCCATGGTAATCTAGATGGCTGGAAAGTGGGCAAAAAACCTAACACATCCCCCTCATGCCTAGATTTTCAGAAAGAATAGGATTGGGAAAGGAGAATACTGCCTTGGATACCTCATCAAATATTTCTTGGGTTCTAGAAGAGCACAGTTGATATGTACTCAATACTGCTCAAGACAACCTTTTGGCATACTTTTCTCTTCCTCTTCCTCCTCACAACTGCCTACTTAGAGCGTGGTCCCCATGACATTCTGTTGTGCTGGAATGATCAATTTACTTGTGATGATACTAAACCCGGGATCCAGGTTTTCCCCATCAGAGCATATGACCCACTTTCATATTCAGGATCCTTGGTCTGGCATTCTCAATTTCCTGATCTTCCTCCTTGTCCTCAACAGGAGGTCATTTCCATCAATGTTTGTTTTCTGGCACAATTAAGAATGATCATTTATATTTGCTCCTGTTATTTTCTTGTAATAACTACTTGGCTCATATCATTCTTAATTCTTCTCTAAAGTTCTTATCTCATTAATTTTTGAGATAATTTCTCTGAAATTAGAGCTTAATCGATTCTGAAGTGCATAATGTCAACTATTATATAAGTCTGACATCCCCCTCTCATCCAGCTCATATGTCAGATTTGGAATCTTGGTATTAATAACTTCTTGACAGCATGTCTGATAAAAATGTTTGGCTCTTCCAACTGATGAGTCAATCTGCATTATGAAACCTCTTCTATGGTCCCCCTAGAACTCATATTCCCAGTCAAGTACCCATAGCCAGTTCCTCCATGAAATTACTGGAAATGGTATCCAACCCTGAAAAAACCAGGTGTTGAATGGTTGATTAGACCTAAATTGTTGGGTAATTTGATAGGGGAAGTAATGATATTAGCTGATGTTAATTTATTATGCATCTTATCGAAATTATCAATTCTTATGGACCAAAAATATCCTAATTATATCCAAAATTTGGGATCCGCAGCTGAGTGATTCCACTTAATAATATTCAACTATGATGATATGAGCCCAGGGGCTTTGTGGTTATGTCAGACTTAATAATAGTCAACTATATATGACACAGGCTTGTGGGCTTTGTTGGTCTAGTTGAAATTAGCTTTTGATCTTAAATTGAGAATTTTCCATTAAATTAATAATTAATTAGTGGTACAAACGCCTTGGTATGTGCTACAGATTGCTTGAGAGGAGCATTGGTTCAGCTATTTACAGACATGTCAGAAACTCTGTCTTGAGATACTTACACTGACCCCAAGGCCATGTGAGATGCCCCTGAGTTTAAAGGATTTTAGACCCTCAGACGAACTTATTACATGTTCCTCTTTTCTTAGTGTCATTGAAAATGAGGCGTCATGGGTAAGATATGGTTAACATCAAACCCTATAAATTATCCCCAAGTTGATACTAGTAAGTACAATTAATTATTACAACAAGTTCATAGTTTAATATACAAGCTTATTGTATTTAATACTTTTATGTTGTATTAAGTTGAGAATTTACTTGGGATCAGAAGGATCAGGGCAGCGAGCCATTGTCCAAGTAATGAAAGAAGAATACAGCTTCAAAGTGTCATTTTCAAGTAATTTATATCTTGACTATTGTCACCGTCTGGTCTATTGTCTTTTTACAATAAATATTTATAAACTCCATCTTACCCAGAAGAAGAACCAGCTTATCTGAATTAGTCCAAAAACTTCAACAAATGGCGCTCATGGCTGGGAAAGCAGATGGTGACCACGCTGAATAGGGGAGCAATCCCAATCAATTATTCAGAACCATTACCGGGCCCAATAGGAATACTGAAATGACTGTGCCCAGATTAAATGGAATGATGTACCCATTATTATCTACCCCAATGAACCCACTCACCTGAAGAGATGGAACGTCTTGAACATCTTTTGTAAAGAGGGTATCAAAATAGGACAAGGGCCCGCAGACAATAGTAGAAATCCTTTTTATTGCCAACAACAGCAAGTTGTGTTGTGGATGAGATATCTAGCTTATCATCAATTGAGTGTCTCTCAAATCTGAGACAATTTTAATTGTGATAGAAAATATCGCCCAATACTTAATTGGATTTGTACACCCCACCTTAAGAAATTCTCAGATGACAATTTGCCAACCATTATGCAGACATCAATAAGTTGGCAAACTTCTCATGAAACTCCAACCAGGCAGCTCAAATCTTGAATGAGCAATTAGAAGCCAACTTCACTGAAGTTCATTCTAATTTGGAGGCAAATTATAATCTAGCCACTTGGACTAATGATTGGGTAGCAGAATTAGCACAATAGTTAAACGACAGATTGCATCCCATTTTTGACAACCTCTTGGAGGAAAGAGGAGTTACCAAATCTAGGGTTAGTAATATCACTTAGACTTACATTACTGCTTTAGAATTCGTGAGGCTTAATCACAAAGACCAATAGGAACAATTAAACCATAAAGATGAATTTTGCGACCAGTATTGATGACTGAGCACCCCAAATTTTGCAGATGAAGGATGAATAAACCGAAAAATTAACTACTGGCACACCCAATTTGAAGGTCAATGAGCTGAGAATGAAAAATAAGACTTTGTTGACCATCTTAATTGACAAATCAATAATCTCAAAGAGGATGTTACTTCTATTAATGAGTCAAACAAGAATTTTAATAGAGAAGTAAACCATTACAAGAAGTCAATTAAGGAAAAGGACCAAGTGATTTCCATCTTGCAATTACAAACTACTATCCTGATTGAGAGAATTGTGAAATCAAAATAAAAAAAATCAGAAATCATATAAATTAAGAAAATGAAATCAATGATAAAATCTGAGCTTTGGATGACAGGCGTTGCCAGTGTGCCACAAACCACTTGACTGAAAACTTTTACAAATATTATGAGGACAAAGCTTTGGAGTAGCTACAGAAATGAATGCTGGGCCACGTCAACAAATGCCTAGCAATATGGTTGCTTTGGCCAGCCCCAACACCTCAAACCGTGATACAATGCCTCAACGCCCTAGTACGCCTGATCAAGCCAACAAAGAAGTATTTATGATAATCATGGATGAGAAAATGATAATTGTAAACCAGAGTACCTGCCTGCTTTTGACAATAATGGAAGTATAACCACTCTTGTTAAATACTTTGAATTGACCATGTATGGGACTAGTGACCGTAACAAAGTGTCCACTATGATCAACTGCTTGGATGAGTGGAGCATTGATTTAATTATGCATCACATTGAAAAAAACACAACCTACGCCAAAGTCAAAGAGTCCATACTTTGTGAATTTGGAGGTCCAGAACGAATGTCAACTAAAGAATCTAAGTTTATGAACATCTGCTTTAAGAAAGATGAAGTGATTGACGAATTTGTGAATCAATTCTATTTGGAAAGCTCAAGTTCTCCTAGGCGCAAAGGCTATGGTTAGTTTCGATGCTAAGATTGTATTAAAAAATGCAGTACAACCTTACCAAGATTTGTTGAATACTTTCTTTCCTGCTTTTGTGTAAAACCTTGCAACATCTGAATTGATTGATTATTTGCACAGATTTACAAAATTACGGCCCTCCTAATACTGGGTATAAATCAGGACTTGCTTCCTCTTCTGGAAAACCTTCAAAACAAATAAGAAGACTGAAAGCGATCTGCCTGTAAAAACTGAGCAAATCTCAAAGACAAGGGCCCCACACCCAATGAATAAGGTTACTTGCTATAACTGCAATCATACTTTACAGTTTGCTTCCCAATACTGCCAGCATGGTGTCAATGTAGTCCTTTTTGATAACGCACAGGAGAAGTAAAAAGAACAAGCACGATTGTGCGGGACACCTGTTGAGTAATTGACTGGACCTAATTGTCAGATATTTGATAGGGACATAATAAGGTTAGCTGTTTAAAAACTTATTATGGATCATATCAGATATCAGCGATTATGGACCAGGTATATTCTAAGCTTATGCAAAGCTTAGAATCCGCGGCCTAGCAATTTCACTTAATTATATTTGACTATGATGACATGGGCTCAAGGGCTTTGCTGGTTAGGTCAGACTTAGATTAAGTTTTGACTTAATGACTCAGGCACGTGGGCTTTGTTGGTCTATGTCAAAATTAGTTTTTAATGTTGGTCAAGTTTTTGATCAAATTAATTACTAATTAGTGATACAAATCGCCTTGGTATGTGCTGCCAATTGCACGTGAAAGTGAATCAGTTCAGCTATTTTGAAGGTATGATGAAACGCCATCTCAAGGATGATGATGGTGTTTACTCTGACTCTGAGGCTGAGCATGATGCCCTGAGTCAAAGTATTTGTAGACATCATTACAAACTTTTTATGTGGCCAAGGGTCACTGAAAGTAAGGCGTCATGGGTAAGATGTGGTTAACATTGAACCCTATAAATAACCCTTGCATTTACACTAATAAAATCATCCTTTAACTTCTGGATTAAGTTTATAATTTATCTTATAAACTTTTTGCATTATTACTTTATTTTATATTAAAGTCAATTTTCACTTGGGATCAGTAGGATCAGGGCAGCGTGCCATCATCCAAGTGAAATGACCGGGTATACAATTGAAGTATTACCAAAAAGCTATATATCATAAATTTAAATTCACCATCCTGTCTATTGTCCTCACACAATAGACGCTCAAAACCACATCCCACCCTCAAAGAAGAACCAGCCCTCTGAAGCAGACACCCAAATTCAACAAGTGGCGCTCATGGCTGGGACCGCAGATGGTGATCGCGCTGAACAGGGGAGCAATCCCAATCAATTATTCAGAACCATCGCCAGCCCAATGGGAACACTGAAATGACTGTGTCCCAGATTAATTGGGAAGAAGTACCCATTATTACCTATCCCAATGATCCCATTTCACCTGAAGAGCTGGAACATCTTGAGCAGCAGTTGTTAAGAGGGTATCAATTAGGACAAGGGCCCGCGGACAATAGTAGCAACCCTTTTTACCGCCAATGACAGCAAGATGTGTTGTGGATGAGATATCTTGCTCATCATCAATTAAGTGTAGCTCAGATCCAAAACAATTTAATTGGGATAGAGAATATCACCCAATACTTAATTGAATTTGTACATCCCACCTCTAGAAATTCTCAGATGACAATTGCCCACCATCATGCAGCCATTACTGAGTTAGTGAACTTCTCTCGCAACTCCAGCCAGGTGGGCCAAATTCTAAATGAGCGATTGGAAGCCAACTTCGCTGAGGTCCATTTGAGTTTGGAGGCAAATCACAACTTAGCCACTTGGGCTAATGACTGGGTAGCAGTATTAGCACAAGAGCTAAATGACAGATTGCATCCTATCTTTGAAAATTTCTTAGAGGAAAGAGGAGTCACCAAATCTTGGGTCAGCAATATCACTCAGACTTCTATTAATGCTTCAGAGTCCATGAGGCTTAATCACAAAGCCCAAGAGGCACAGTTAAACCATAACAATGAATTCTGTGACCAGTATCGATGCCTGAGCGCCCAAATTTCGCAGATGAAGGATGAATACACCGGAAAAATCAATTACTGGCAAACACAATTTGAGGACCAATGGGCGAAAAAATGAAAAAAAAATCAAGACTCTATTGATCATCTTAATCTACAGATCAATAATCTCAATGATGATGTTAATATTATTAATGAGTCAAACAATAATCTCCATGGAGAATTGAACCAGTGCAAGAAGGCCATAAAAGAAAAGAACCAAGTGATTTCCACCTTGCAGCTACAAGCTACTAGCCTGAATGAGGAAATTGCAAAATTAAAATTAAAAAACTGAAATCATGTCAATTGGGAAAATGAAATCAATGAGCGAATTTGAGCTCTGGATGATGGGCGTTGTCAGTGTGCTACAACCCACTTGACTGGAAATTCTTCCAAATATTATGAGGACGAAAGCTTCAGAAATAGCTACTGAAATGGATGCTGGGCCACGTCAACAACTGCCTAGCAATATGGTTGCCTTGGCCAACCCTAGCACCTCAAACTGGGATATGATGCCCCAACGCCCTAGTACGCCTGGCTCTAGTCAACCTAGAAGTAATCGTGATAACCAGGAATGGGGAAGCGATAATTATAAACCAGCAAACCTGCTGGCCTTTGACAAGAATGGAAGTATTACCACATTTGTCAAACGTTTTGAAATGGCCATGCATGGGGCCAGCGACCGCAACAAAGCAGCCACCATGATTAACTGCTTGGATGAGTGGAGCATTGAGTTGATTATGCCTCACATTAACAAAAATCCAACATATGCCAAAGTCAAGGAGGCCGTGCTTCATGAATTTGGAGGTCCAGAATGGATGTCAACCAGAAAATCCAAGTTTATGAACATCAGCTTTAAGAAAGATGAAGCAATTGATAAATTTGCAGATTGATTCTATTGCAAAGCTCAGGTTCTCTTAGGCGCGTGGGCTATGGTCAATTTTGATGCCAAGATTGCACTAGAGCATGCAGTAGAACCTTACCCTAATCTATCAAACACCCTATTGCCTGCTTTCATGCAAAACCTTGCAACATCTGAATTGGTTGACTACTTGCGCAGATGCTCAAAAAATTATGGCCCTCCTAATACTGGTTACAAATTGGGAACCGCTGCCTTTGCTGGAAAGCCCTTTGAAACCAATAAGAAGATTGACAGTAATCCGCCTATAAGAAATGAGCAAAACTCGAATGCAAGAGCCCCACAGCCAGTGAGTGAAATTACTTGCTTTAATTGCCATTGTAAAGGTCACTATGCTTCCCAATGCCATCAGCAAAATGTCAACGTAGTCCTTCCTGACACCGTGCAAGAGGAGGGAAAAGAACAAGCACAATAGATGCGGGACGCTCTATTGTGCCTAAGACACTAGTCCCACCCAATCAACAAGAAAACAATGGCCATGGGGCCTTGTTAGACAATGAAATTGATTCTATTTTAGTATCAAACAAAGATTTCTCAAACGTACATGCGGTAACTCGCTCCCAGAGTAAGGTTGTCATACCTGAAGCCTCTGAGGTAGTCGCTAAACCCTATGTGCAACAAATACTTGAGAATATTCCAGCTGACGGGCCAAGCAATGCAGCAGATACCCCAAGCCTGAAAGGGGTCAATATAGCAATGCCAATCAACACATTCATCAATGAATGTCCCAGTATTGGGAATACTCTGAAGCACACTCTTAACTCTTTGGACTCTTCCCATATTCATTTAGTAAACTCTATTGATTCTTACTATTCTGAGTGCACTTATGTGGATATCCTAGTCAACAAGGTTAAAGTTGTAGCTATTGTTGATAGCGGAGCACCTGTAAACATTGTTTCCACGAAGCTGGTTAAGAAACTGAAAATAGCTCCAGATATTGACCATCATCAAGAATATGGGACCGCAGGCCTTAACAGCACTAAGAGTGAAGGAGCTTACAGCGCTTTGCCACTACAATTTGGAGCTTTGGTAGTAGCTGCACCTGCTATAGTGCTTCCAAACGCCAATTATGACATATTAATTGGAACTAGTTTTTTAAGGACCTATGGGATCTCATGCGATTTTAAAGAAAACATCTTGACAATATTGGGCCAATCACTTCCAATTTATTACTCTTGCAACGATACAAAGCCCACAAGCTGTCATAGGAATTTTATCAATATATCTTATGCCAATGGGATAATACCAGTAGGGTATATTCAGAGGGGGAATCAAGTCGCCCCATGCCAACTTCCATAAACAAAAATTGAGGAATACCTCTACATGTGAATAAGGATGCAACAATAGCTCCAGGCCATCAACTGGTTATGAGAACTGGGACCACACTGGATATTCCAGAAGGACTGTATGGGGAGGTCATACCCCATGGCATCATTCTCCAATGGAACCTAGTGTGGCGCCTGGAATACTTATACCAGGGCATGGAGAGATTGATGTCTTACTAGCAAATTTGACCAGCCAAAATATTAAGGTCAAGAAATTTCAAGTAGTCACTTTTGTGCACCTACTTCTGAGGGATGAGTTAATATCAGCTGTCAAATTTGGTGATTTATCTGAGTTCAGCTTACCAACCCAAGCCCTCAGGGCACATGCAGTAATACCCCAAGAATTGTTCACTGGATTATTGGAACAACAGAAGGATGAAGCACTAGAGTTGTTTGAACAATACTCCAAAATTTTCACCAAAGATGACCAAGATTTAGGTTGTGCAAAAGGAGTTCAGCATTTTGTGGATACCAGGGATCATATGCCTATTAGAATGAGGCCAATTTGGCGCCCCAGAGCCAGTAACAAAATAGTCAGTGAAGAGTTAGACAAATTGCTGAAAAGCGGAATGATAGTGCCTTCCAAAAGCCCATGGGCCAGCCCCATTTTAATCATAAAGAAGAAAGATGGCAGCAATCAAGTTGTGATTGATTATTGACGCCTCAATGCCATTACAAAAAAGGATTCATATCCATTGCCCAGAATTGATGATGCTCTGGACCATCTGGGAGGGGCGAAGTACTTTACCACAATGGACCTCATCTCCAGATATTGGCAAATTGAGTTGCCACCAGAGGAGCAGGAAAAGTGCGCGATGATTGCTGCTCAAGGGCTTTTTCAACTGACACGCATGCCACAGGGGCTGTGTAACGCACCGGCAACCTTTCAGCGCGCAATGGACACAATTTTGGGGGACCTTAAATTGTCCTGCGTTCTGGTGTACCTGGATGACATCAATGTCTTTTTGCAAACATTTTCCAAACATCTGGAGCACCTCAAGCAAGTGTTCAAACATCTGTTGAAGGCCAATCTGAAGATAAAACCTAGAAAATGCCAATTCTTTAAAGAACAATTGGAATACCTTGGGTTCATCATTGATTCCAAGGGCTTGCAGCCTCAGCCTCAAAAGGTGGAGGCGATTAACAATATGCAACCTCTGACGAGTATGAGAGATGTTCAAGTGTTCTTAGGCATGGTAGGATACTATCAAAGATTTGTGGAAGGGTTTGCAAAGATTGCTGAGCCTCTATTCCACTTGCTACAAGGAGGAGTTCATTTTTGCTGGGCAGAGGAATGCCAACAAGCCTTTGAGGCTTTGAAAAACAAAATGAGCTCAGCGCCTATCCTCCAATATCCCAATTTCAGCAAGCCTTTTATCATACAAACTGACGCCTCATTGACTGCAATTGGTGGTGTGCTATCACAGATTGGGGATGATGGCGAGGAGCATCCTGTCACTTATTGCAGCAGGATGCTGAATAAGCATGAGCATAATTATACGGTGACCAAAAGAGAATGCCTGGCTGTCATCTATGCTTGTAAACAATTTTGGGTTTACATTCATGGCACCAAATTTCAAGTAGTAATGGATCACAGCTCATTACAATGGCTCCACAATCTCAAGGAACCTGAAGGATGGTTAGCCCGCTGGGCTCTGAAATTACAAGCATACAATTATGAAATTATTCATAGAGCTGGAGCAGCCCATCAAAATGCAGATGGACTATCGCGACTTCCCATTGTAGCTGTCCTGAGCAATTTGGCTGATGAGCTTCATGAAAAAATGATTAACTGAACATATGGAGATGAACCACCCAAAGTTCAAAAGGCGATCGAGAAAGCATTAATTGACACTGAATATTGAAATGGAATTCTATACAAACTTAAGCCCAATGGACAACGTCAAATCTTCCCAAAACCTTCCAACCAAATGGAGATTATTACACAAGCACACAAGGCCATCAGACATGGGGAATGACTAAGACGCTAGAATTAATTTGAGCCAGTTACTATTGGGATTCCATGCAATTTGATATCCAAGACGTGCTCAAGAAATGTCATTCATGCCAAATTGCAAAACCTATGAAGTCAGATGTGAAATATCAGTTGATCAAACCTGACTGGGCCTGGCATACCATATCAATTGATGTAATTGGCCCCTTGCCTGTGAGTAGCCTAGGCAACAAATACATAATTGTTGCTATTGACCATCTAACAAAATGGGTGGAAGCAAAAGCAATTTGAGACGTTGGGGCCCTAACTACTGCCAAGTTCATTATGGATAATATTATCTATAAGCACGGATGCCCCCAGAAGATATTGACAGACAATGGCACAAATTTTACTGCCCAAATGGTACAACGGCTAAATGAGTTGATGTCTATCAAAGGAGTGTTGTCAACACCATACCATCCTGAGACTAATGGTATGGTAGAGCGAGTGAATGGCACTTTAGTCAGCATTTTATGCAAAAACGCAGCCTTGGCGCCTTCACAATGGGCAACTTCAATTAGTGCGACCATGTTTGCATACAATATCAGACACCACAGCAGCACAGGCCACTCTCCATTTTGACTTTTGTATGGTAGACAGCCCGCTCTACCTCCATTATTATACTCAGTACTCAGTTCACCTGATGCAATTAACCCAAATAACTATGTCAAGCAACTGGCAAAGACCCTAATCAAGTTGCAATTGGAAGCTTATCAAAATGTGATTAGTCAAAAAACTATTCAGAAGAGCTATGATGATGCCAAATGGGCTACGTTGAATAAGTTTAATGAAGGAGATTTAGTAGTATATTGTGACACTCATAGCGCAGGCCGCGCACACAAACTAGCCTCACTCTGGAAGGGTCCATTTATCATTTTGGAGAAATCATCTGAAGATGTATATACCATTAAGGATCAAGGCGGCTGGGTTGTGAATCAAGTACATGCTAAGTTCCTTTGTCCATATCATAAAGAATAATAATATAAAAAAAAAAATAATAATAAAAAAAAAAATAAAAAAATAATAAAAATAAAAAATAATAAAATAATAAAAAGTAAAAAAGAAATAATAATAATAATTGCAAGCTGTAGAGTTTATTTTGTTAAGTTGATGCCTCACTGGCATTAGAACTAGGTTCCCCCTCTTTGGTAGGGGGAGGAGAGTGCAACAGAACTGGAGAGAGAGCGAATTTCATACAAATCCCAACTATCTAGACCCTGGCGGAGATGTGCCAAACCCAAGAAAGCTCAGCACCAGGCACGCTGGCCCTGTCAGCTTAGGAAAGGCCATCAAACTAAAGGGAAAGTCCATTGGTAGGGACTTTCAGAATAGGCAGGAGAGATTTGACTCTGGAGTAAATGCCACTGAAAGGAAGACACAATCGGCAAGAAGACTCTCAAGGCAAGGGTAAATGGAGGGGAGGAACTCCTTTGTGCAAAACATTTGGGAATGGGCCTCATCTAATACCCTGCGCATGTTGGGCATGGTATTGGTGGGGAGCAATGAAGGAGGGAAGTGAACACATGCACCTAAAAGAGCCATCTGGGGGACAAACTTCTCAGGAAGCCCCTTAGCCAAGCTCTTACAAAGGGCTTGGTATAGCACCAGGATGCGCTGATCCTTCAAAACCTGAGTCTTGAGGCCCAACGCAACATGAAAATTGGTATGAACCAAAGCGGGTTCACACCAAATCCTAGCAACAGAGTTAGCAAAAATAAGGGCCTGGTTGGCCTCAAAGATATCATAAGTGGCAACCTCAGGACCAGTTGCAAGTGCAGATGACAAGTAGGCATTCATGAGCTTCAACATCAAGTCAAGCTCAAGACCCAACAAAGCCACGCTGCCCACATGAAGGGAGGAAGCAAGACTTTTTGAAGGGAAGACATTAAAAAGTGAAAACAAGAAGTCCAGAAGAAGATCCCCATCTGAAGCAAATTGATCTCAGATCAGGGTTTCTTTGGACTGAACAGCTTCTGAAGGCTGAAGAGATACTAAATATGTCAAAAGGGGATCCTGCTCGACCCATCAGGATATTTGACTAACTGCACCTGAAGCCATGGAGGCTTGTTTGGGTTGATTATCCAGTTAAGGCGGGGGAAGTGTTGAGTAATTGACTGGACCTAATTGTCAGATATTTGATAGGGACATAATAAGGTTAGCTGTTTAAAAACTTATTATGGATCATATCAGATATCAGCGATTATGGACCAGGTATATTCTAAGCTTATGCAAAGCTTAGAATACGCGGCCTACCGGTTTTACTTAATTATATTTGACTATGATGACATGGGCTCAAGGGCTTTGCTGGTTAGGTCAGACTTAGATTAAGTTTTGACTTAATGACTCAGGCACGTGGGCTTTTTTGGTCTATGTCAAAATTAGTTTTTAATGTCAATCAAGTTTTTCAATCAAATTAATTACTAATTAGTAATATAAATCACCAATGGTATGTGCTGCCAATTGCATGTGAAAGTGAATCAGTTCAGCTATTTTGAAGGTATGATGAAACGCCATCTCAAGGAAGATGATGGTGTTTACTCCGACTCTGAGGCTGAGCATGATGCCCTGAGTCAAAGTGTTTGTAGACATTATTACAAACTTTTTATGTGGCCAAGGGTCACTGAAAGTAAGGCGTCATGGGTAAGATGTGGTTAACATTGAACCCTATAAATAACCCTTGCATTTACACTAATAAAATCATCCTTTAACATCTGGATTAAGTATATAATTTATCTTATAAACTTTTTGCATTATTACTTTATTTTATATTAAAGTCAATTTTCACTTGGGATCAGTAGGATCAGGGCAGCATGCCATCATCCAAGTGAAATGACTGGGTATACAATTGAAGTATTACCAAAAAGCTATATCATAAATTTAAATTTACCATCCTGTCAATTGTCCTCACACAATAGACGCTCAAAACCACATACCACCCTCAAAGAAGAACCAGCTCTCTGAAGCAGACACCCAAATTCAACACACACTCTTTAATTCTCTAGGATTTACTATAATAAAAACAATTAATACTACTGACATTAGTATTATCTACAAAAGCATTATTAGCTACAGTTATATTATCAATTTGGTGTATAGTTAGACTATCAGCTTCTATTGTGTCATTCCATCTCAAGGATATTATTGCAGAAGGCAATAATTGGAATACTCTCAGAGAGAAGAGTAAAGATCTGAGCAGGGATCTAGAGATGAAAGAACCACAATCAGGGATAGCTGCTGACTGTGTGTTGGGCTGAGAGAGACTGTCACCAGGGTATCTTAATGAAGGTTGGGTGGACAAGAATATAGGGAACAAATCCCTATGAGTATGACTTACAGAGTATTTAATCAGAAGTACTGTCCAAAGTGTTGGGCCAAAAATTAGTTCAAACTCAACTATGGATAATAGTCACCATACTATTATTGATTAATACATTTTTTACAACGTGATGGAGTGCACAAGGAAATCAAAACTGTGCAGTAAAAAGGTTACTGGGTTGATGTCCAATAATCAACCACTTAAGTAAATTTTTACAAGACCTAAGATAGAAAGGTATTACTTTTCTTTCTTGTTGCAAACACTTTTGCAACCCATTCAATTCAAGACTAAATCTAGTTTGATAATCTCATAGAGGGGATTAGTCTGCGCCCATGTCTGGGAGCAGTTGGGCAAGCAAGGCAAGAGGAGCAGGCGGAAGGCCCGCGGCCTCTAACGTTCGAAAACGCCCGGAGAATCTGGCGGAATAGAAAAAAATCTAAAAAAACTGGTGGTCACAATTTCCCCGGAGATACTCATGTGGCAAGCACGATGCAACCAGTACATCAACACGCCACATTCCCAGCCACTTTTGTTGGTGGAATTTGGAGTCCGTGTGTATCTGGACATCCAAAAAACGGCCCTATGGGAAAAATTTTGTGAAGATGTACACAAAATTTTCCTGACCGCGGTGTACGTTGCACCTCACTCCATGTCACGCAGTTGGCTGGACCTAGGTTTTGAAAGCAAATTAGCAGCAGACAAGGCTGCAGCAGTGCATGTAGTGGTTGACCTCCCCAAAGGGCAACGGGTCATCAAAACTAAATGCACCAGATGGACAAAATCAAACCAAATTTTCCTCAAGTTTGACTTTTTGCCTACTACGGTAAAACGTGACATTTTGGAGCAACACCTGAAAGATGGTCTCACCATATACGGCGAAATACAATCTTTTGAAATGCAACATTTCACGCTGATGCCACACCTGTGCACTGGCAAAGCCATCACAGTTCTGACCCCAACTGAGGAGATCATGAAGGACCTAACCCAGATCCCGCACTCCACCTTTATTGACATCGCAGGGCACACCACCCACCTATTCCAGGTAACCGTGGACAGCGCGCCCCCCATTTGCACCCACTGTGACACGTTCGGCCATAAGGCACATGCATACCCCATTAAAGAGGGCGTTACATTCCAAGAGCACCCCTCGGCGGCCATGGCCAGCGGAGAGGCGCACTACGAACCAACCGCAAGCACCAAAGAGGCTTTCCCGTGGGGAGCACAAGGCTGCTACCTATTGGTAAAGCCCATCTCCCCACAGGAGCAGAAGAAGGCCAAGCAGGCCCGTAGGGCTGCGGCCAAGGAAGTGGCCAAGGTCACCACCACCATCCCACACTCACAATGCCAGGAGGATATGGAGACCTTCGCGGCGGAAGCAACTTAGGAATCCATCACCCAATCAGATTGGGAGGCCCAAGCTGAACGGGCCACTCAATCTGAGGATCCGATGGGAGATTCGATCTCACCCAATCGCTGCACCCAAGCCCTGGTTGAAACCAACTTGGGACCTATCACAACCAAAAAAAATTTTTTTGCCCCACTCGACGGTGCACTGAACTTATCCGCACTGCAAAAAATTCGTCCGACGTCGGAAAACAAAAAGCGAAGGCCAAAGCCAACGCAACTCTTTCTGCAAGAATTAACAAAAACCCAATAGCATTGCTGCTAATACCCGCACTGCTGTGAAAGCCCGTGGGGACCTGGAAGAGGCTGGTGGGCCAGGGGGCCCACCCCCGCACCTAAGGTGATGGGGGAAACCTTCACTCTAGGGATGCTGAATATCGCCGGACTCAAGGCCTCCCCATCCTGGGCTAGGAAACTGAGTTTTTTACAAAATAATTTACCCGTGGATATCCTGGCCATCCAGGAAACCCACTGTCCACGAGGTTCTGAGGATGCTTGGAAAACAATGCTCCTACCATCCCTATCCTTTTGGTCGAAGCACTGTGGGGTGCTAATTCAGAAAAACAATTTTTTCAAATTTATATCTTCAGAAACATTCCTAAATGACCGAGTGCTCATTGTCACCTTCTCATGGGCCAATGTTGCACACACAATTGTCAATATTTACACCCCAAACAGTGCACAAGAGCGTCGGGAATTTTTCTCGTCGGTCAAATCCCTCCCGCTACCCCCTGATTCTTTCCTAATCAGCAACATGAACTGTTGGCTAACCTCACCAACGGACCGGTGGCCACCCTCACCCCATGCCCCACAGGGTCACGTAGAACTACGCATTCTAAAAGCCACCCTTGGGTTAATGGATGCGCTGCCGCGACATGCCCCACTGCTCAAAAACATGACGCATCCCCACATCCACAATGGCCAATTAAGGTCCATGACCCGCATTGACCTTATTCTAGCACCGGCGAAATTCCAACCCCACATCTCCCACTTCAAAACAACGAAAATGGAATTCTCCAACCACCGACTGGTCTCAATAACATGCCACTTACCTGTCACAGTTGCAAAGGCCCCACATTGGTGCAAAATCCGCCCCCCAGAGCTTGCGTCGCCAGGATTTTCCACGTGGGTGGAAGAGGCAACTTTGGCAAAATCGTTTGTTGCACCATTTTGTGCGGACCCCATTTCCACATGGGCAACTTTCAAAAAAGACACCATCCGCCACTATCGCCATCTCTCATCCAGATGCTCATGAGCCACATCGGCAGTTATATCACGCGCGCTGGCAGAATTGGCCCACTTGGAGTCCAACATTCCAGCCTCAGGATATAGCCCTGTATGGGGCCAGAAGTGGGTGAGGCAGCAGCCCACCTCAACACACTTGAAAGGCAACACAAACATTGGGTTTGTGTCCAATACAGGGCCACATGCATCACTAAAGGCGACAAGTGCACCGCATACTTCTTCAAAAAAAATTTTGCACTATGCCAGAGCGTGGCCTGCACACAGGTGTGAAGATTGGATAATTCTATTGTGGATACACCAGCCGAAGTGGCAATCGAAATGCAAAGATATTACTCTGAGTTATACTGAGCCGAACCAATTCAGCCGGCCAAAATGGCAGAATTTCTCGACAGAGCTCATATCCGCACCATTTTCTGATACCTGGAAATAATGAATTTAATTACTCTGAACGAATTATAGACTACCATTCGCGGTGCGCCAAACTGAAAATGCCCAGGCCCAGATGGCATTCCATATGAGTTCTACAAAAAATATTTTAAATACATATCCCCATTGCTACTAGCCTCACTCAACCAAAGCCTGTTGGAAATGCGCCTCCTACCAGGAGGATATGAGGCTTTTACAGTCACACTCTTCAAGAAAGGGGATAGGCTAGACTTAGCCAACTGGCGCCCCATTTCTCTAACAAACACAGACACCAAAATTTTAACAAAAATCATGGCTAACCGTTTAGGGACTGTAGCATCTGCCACCATCTCTCCAGAACAATTCGGTTTCATCCCCAGAAGGTCGATTTGGGATAACGTGCACTCTGTGGCTAATGTGTGTCAGTCCACAGCCTCTGGGGCACTTGTATTCTTGGACCAACAAAAGGCCTATGATAGAGTAAACTGGGAATACCTTAGGGCCTGCCTCCAACAATTCTGCCTACCTCCCCGCTTCATTAACTGGGTGATGCTGCTCACGGAATCTGCAACAATGGCTGTGCGCGGCCCAGGTTTCCTAACGGATGTAGTCCATCCTCAAAGGGGCCTGCGACAAGGGGACCCCCTGAGCCCACTCTTATACAACTTCAGCCTTGACCCACTACTGCGAAATGTGAATGCCCAACTCACTGGGGTCCATGTGCCAGGCCAAACCCCAGTCAAGATGATGGCATTTGCAGATGATTGCGTGGTGGGGGTGTCTAATAATAATTATGCATGCGCGCTTGAAGCCCTCATCCAGGAATATTCCCGGGTAAGCAATGCGGCACTGAACGCCTTCAAAACCAAAATCATCCTCCTTGGTCGGTTTCAGAACTGCTGGGCCCCAGCAAGTAGTTCCCGACCCAGCCCAGCTGCTCGCCCAAGTCCACGCCTTACTAACTCAAAACACACCGCTCCACTGGTGCTCCCCTTTGTGCCACGACCTACCATAGGACCGGTACGCCATCTGGGCGTGTGGTTGGAGGCAGGAGGATACGCGTCAGCAGTAATGGAGGGCCATATACTGGACAACGTGACGAAGCGAATCGCCTCTCTCAGAGCTCACCCTACTACCCTCACTGGCAGGGTTGTTCTTGCCAACTCTATGCTCCTATCCAAAGTCTGGTTTGGAGCCCACGCCATCCCCTTCTCCCCAAGCTTCTTCAAATCCCTGTATGCTTTGCTACAAGGTTGGCTTTGGTCAGGCCGCCCTCCACCAGTACGGCTAGAGGTCATGTTTGGCCCTCATCATCATGGTGGCATGGGCCTACTTGACTTCAAAGCCCATGCCGCCAAGATCCTAGGCACCTGGATTGTGGCTGTCACTGCTCCTACACTCCCATCCCAACACTGGTCCCACGCGGCCTGCTCCAACTTCTCCCGAACCTTGGGCCTCAACAATCCATCAAACCCCCACTCCCTGATGAAATACCTCGCATCACACACATCAGCCACAGGTCCTCACGGGACCAAAACCCACTACAAACAAATCCTACTCTCCATGCGAAGCGCAGAGTGGAGAATTTGTATTAGTGGACATACAACCCAAAGAGGCCGCCCCTCTCCTCAGTTCACACAAGAGGTACAGGGGCTACCCATCCATGATGGTGTGATCCCCATTCGACCCCAAGTCCTATCCAGGGTGGACTACCTGGACATGATGGACATCCCTTATTCCACTGAGACCCAGAAGACTATCTGGAAATATGCACACCATCCTCTGTTGCAGCCTCAAGTCTGTTCCCATGTGTGGCGCTGCCTGAGGTGGGTGTATCGTACAGCTGAGTGCTCTAATGCTTTACACTCATCCTGTGTTGTGTGTGGCCAGTATGGAACACTGTTTCACCGCCTGGAGAAGTGTCCCACCTCTAAAGTAATATGGCACAAAGTCCAACGTCTGCTAGGCCAGGATCAAACACATCCCTTCAGTCTGTCAAGAGATATGTTTGCTTCATCAATGGCCTCCCCTCCCATCCTCCCTTCATGCTCTGGTGGTTGCAATCGCCATGTGGACTATCCACATGATTGTCTTGGATGCCATCGCCGGATCCATCCCCACCCTCCCTGAAGCTGTCCACAGATTCTGGTCTCATTTGGTGGATCACTTTCAAGTGTGGATATTTGGATATCTCCCACCACATCGCTGGCAGCTGGTCTCCTCCTGGTTCCCAGTCTGGTTCATCAAATTAGACCCCTTCCTCCACACGTGCTCAATAGTGGCTACGCCCCCTACACACGTTCCCTCCCCTTCCCATAAGTGGCATTCCCGCTGGCAACAAGAGATAGCATCGCTTCTCTGGGGTGCCTCACCTGGTACTGAGTTTTGTCTCGTCTGAGTCATATTCGGAAGTGTCCGTCCCATGGTCAGCCTTCCCGCAATAAATTTAAAATAAGATAGAAAGGTATTCAAATACTAAAATTATAAATATATGATCTTTGTTCCTATATGAGATGCTTTGAATACTATTAAATAAAAGTTGTTAAAGAATCTGGACTGCACTTAAAAATATACTTTTTGCATTGGATAGTCCTTTTGTACTTGACACAATTATAAAAATAGAAATATTATTTTTAAAAAAAATAAACATAACTTCATTTCTCAATGTCTTATTGATCAAATTGCTTTGCCATACTGTCATAGATTTACCTTTTTTAAAAACTTTGTCATGATGATTTGAGGTTTGAAGTTAAAATTTCTAGCTTCTTCAAACTTTATGAATAATATCTAATGTTCTAGATGGTTCTTATTATGGAGCTCATCTTCTTTACTTTGGTCCTGTAATACAATTTTCCCAGATATGTCATTGCTGATATGCACTTCATTGATCATATATTTGGTAACTTATTCTAAGCTATTAACTTGGCAAAGTTAAAGTCTAATTTAAGTTATTTTTAATCTTAATTAAAATCTTTTGCTCTACACCTTAGAATTCAAAATTACTGAATTGGTCTAGCTTGCTCAACTTGGATCTAATCTCCCTACTACCTAGGCTATAGCACTACAACATTAATAAAAATATATAGAAATATAATAACCTTAAAATGAGTGTCATAATAGCAACACGTAAATTTGATAAAGTACATATTGTCTTTAAACATGCATATTTTGCTCTGTGGTATCTAGTTATCAAATACTTTGATTATACTTATTAAGTTAAGACAACTAATACTTTTGCAGCTATACAAGATCCTCAAAGTATACTCAAATCGTGAACTATCTTAAAAAGTATCCCCTAAGTTCACTAATCTGATACCCTATATCTATCACCATCTCACCTGAGCTTAGCATATACCAATCTAATGTAAGCTATTATAACTAAATATATATAACTAAGTGCAGCGCTTAATAGTCTAATATTGCTGCTAAATCAGCATGACAATATCTACAATTTAAAATATTCTTTATCTCTCCCATAAAACTATAGCACACAATTATTTTAAGAGCTGTCAGTAAAACAAGCTTAAATATATCTATTGATTGTATGCCATGTCGTGATTTTGATATGACTGGACGATAGTCTTGGGACAGCCGAGCGGAAACCGCCGAACACAGTATCAGTTACAAATATTCGATTGCCTTGAGATGAGGCGATATTGGGATATAACAAGTCTTATTGGATATAATGAGTTTATTGGATCGCCTCTATATAAGGCGATGTTGATGTTCGACGAATACGAAGTAAATCGCCTTCAAATAGGGCGACAGCGGATTAAGAATAATAAGCCAAATTCGAGGAAAATCGGCGGAATAGAATAACCCAAGCAATGAGAAATAGTATCGCCTGCAGCTGATGTATATAAGCGAAATGGGCGATTGAGAGAGGTAGGTTTTTTAGGGCAAGACGAGTGGGACAGCGAAACGTAGCTGTATTTATAAAATAAATAAAAGAACTGGTCGGGGCGATTGCTCCTATTTTTAAATATATTTTCAAGTGCATCCGAAGGACCGACGATCTTCACATCGTCCGTCCGTTGTTCAGAGGGCTCAACCTGTGTGAATAGCCCGGCGGATCCTAGTGATACCGTCCAAAATTATAATATGCCATATGGTACTATTGTTAATCATAAAAATGTTTGCCATGTTGGTATTGTAATGATATATGAGATGTATCAAATGAATACATAATATTATAGGTATGAGTCATGGTAATTATCTATATTAAAACGCATTGCCAGTGGGACCATCTAGTACTAAAAAAAACGCATTGCCAGGATTTTAAAGAAAGTACAGTTTGTGGCATCGTGGCAGTTATTTGAACTGTTATAAGAAGTCATATGCCAATCTGACAGCATTCTGATCATTTCGTGTGCGTTCCGTTGGCCAGATAAGAAAGTGAACTTATAAGTATATAAAATTTACCCAAGGTAACAATATCAAATCTTATAACTATTTTTACCATACCAGATATATAAGTATCAAATTAAAAATAATTTAACTGATCACCGATTCCAATATAAATAGCCTCTAGGTAGTCACTTTCAACAACAATATATTAAAATATATTTTTTAGTACTATATTAAAATATATTCAAACTTCTTTTTAGAATCTTTTACAGATAGTTTTTGGTAATCCTTCAGACTATAAAATATCTAAAAATTGCTGTTTGCATTACAAAGAATCAATGATAAAGATAGATGAGTAGCCAAAAATAATATCATTATGCAAAGAAAAATTGTCACCTAATCACTTGAGACTATCTTAGAATTATAGCATACATAGCCATTAAGAGTTAGATGGCTTGAGTATAATCTGTTAAATCTGGGTTTTTGTAGGTTCATATAATCAATATCACAAATTTTAATAAATTGAGGGCAAGGCAAGCCTTGGGTTTAAGGCCTTACGAGATATTATCGGGTGGTAAATAAAATCTTGAAATTTTTAATTTAATATATAATCCTATCCAAGCTAGTTTTTACTATTTAGATTTTTATAAGAAAAGCTAGTTAAGAGTAAAACTGTTAGTCTATGCGAGAGTATAATGCTTATTGTGTTTTTAATTTTCCTTTCTTATGTTTATTTAAACGAGATCATGTCACTCAACGTCTTATGATTCTTGTATATGTTTAAAGTTTACTCAGCAACTGTTGTTTCAAAGTTAATAAACGCTTATACCGCTTGCTTTTATGTATAAGTTATACTATATCAATATATTCGAAAAGATTGGATAATAGTAAAAAAATTCTTAGCTAAGTGTATTTTTCACACAGGTAATACCATAGAAATTGTATAAGAGTATGGCTGTTAAAAAAGGATACGCAAGGTGGTTCTTTAGCTGATACCTTAGCATCTTTTCCTACCACTTTAGTACGAATTTTGCCAGATCAAAATGTACCGAAAGAGACATCGATGAATCCCCCCTCGGGTTGGGACCATCTAGTACTAAAAAAATGTACTGAAAGAGGTCAATAATATATATGCTAAAAGTAAAATGCTGCTGTGAATATGTACAGTCAACTTTTTTAGTTGAATTTGCTTAAATGTTAATATAATTTAGAACTTAAGCTGATTTCATAACTTGTTATATCTAAAAGTCCGGGCTCAATTCAGAACTGAAGAGGATTAATATCAGGCTTAACATTCGCGTAAAAACATGAAGTTACGGTGACTTGTTAAAAGCAGTCGGGCAAATAGTTTCATATTTGCTACTTCTTCAAAGTACTCAATATTTAGTCCAAGGCTGTCATGTGTTAGTACGCGTGTTATATAAGCGCTGCCTTTCACTCATATATTTATCAAATTAAGTATCCATAAAGCCAGGCCAACTAGACAATAATTTAGACAAATTAGAACACGCGAAACAACGCTTAATAACCCGATGTTCTATGCTATATACAGTCGTTTATATAATGAAGTAAATATTTCATTTTGCCTACACATCAAAGCACCTTGTAATTTAAAAGGTCAACAGTTTTAGAACTATAACAAGGGAACTAAAAAGCGACAAGCCAAAAATATATTTAATTGGGGGTTAATATGGAAGCGTCTTATAAGGAAAAGAAAGGAGCAGACAAAATTAAAGTTCCAACCACTGAAAAATAACTTGAACTAACCATTCTGAATGAGTTTTAATTCCCAAAAATGGTCTGCTTGAGAATTGGCAATAGCTTGTATAGGCTCGGATTCAAATGCGGTTTCATTAATTAAGTCAATTGAAAGATTAATACCATGCTTCCGCAACCACGCATTGTAAGAAGAGTAAGAGCTAAATTGATCTCTAAGCCCAAAAATAACCAATAGCCTCCCTATGGAAGCCGACTCACTAGAACACCTGATAGAAGAAACTAAAAGAGAAATATAATTTTTAAATGTGCTCAAATTCCACAAGCTCAAGGCCCAAGCCGTACTCAAAGGATAACTCAAAAGAATTGTACAAAGAGAAGGACAAGTAGCGTTGGATAAAACTCTCGGTTCTTTGAAATTTTTTGAAGCTAGGATGTTTAAAATTGTATTTTGAGTTACGCTACTAGCAATCATAGATCCGTAGGAGTAACCGATTAGTAATATCTTTGAATAGTTGTAGCCGAAATCCGAACTGAGAATTTGAGGAATAGAGGAGTTTTTCCAAAGGCTTTCTTTTTGTGGCAACAAAAAGGCTTGCAGTATATAGTTAAGATCTTGACATTCTCCTTCGGCGGTCCAACTTGTTCTCCCCTGTGATCCGCCAACCCCGCGCAGATTGGGCACTGCTACGATTGCCTTTTGGCTCAACTTGCTAGAAATTTTCCTTATTAAATGATCATCTTTACTTCCGCCAAGGGGACCATAAGGGTGTAGCAAAATAGCAAGAATAAGATCACCTTTATCGTTGTATTTGTTTTTTTTGCTGGGTAACGTTTCAGAGGCAAGAGCTTCAGAATGGTTTACAAATTCCAAAATTGAGGGAAAATCAACCTCAATTTCAATGTAAAGATTATCAGCTTCAGACAATACAAATGAATTAACTTTAGTCATGTAGGCTCATGGCAAGTTGTTAGTGCTTAAAGTCGAGTTTAAGCCAATATCACATTGAACATCAGTTAAACTTTGGACTGTCGAAATTTGAAGCTGCCGAATAAGGTAAATCCCGCCGAAATTTCCATTTCAGCCATTCCCTCTTGTCCATATTTCTTTTTTTATTTAAATAAAGGCATGAAGTTTTTCAAAAAATGGTAAAATAAGTGCCCTTGTCTTTGTTTAGCACTAGGTGGTCCCAACCTAAAGGGGGATACAACGATCTAATAAATGCCCTTGTCAAGAATAACATATCATCGTTCTGAAATTATAGTTGCTCTTACTTATTTAGACCAGCCCTTTATCTTTATAATGTAAAAACCTTTTTTCAGCTTTCATTCAACTATTATGACTAGTCAGCTTTACAGTAGATCAGCCCCAGGTTTAAAAGCTGAGCTACAGTGACTCAAATATGACAAAGTTTTTAGCTATTATATATTCATCAGAAACTTTTCCAATGAATTAAAAGAAAATTGATGTTAGATTATATGTTGCAGGCATCGTTGGCAGTATTAATTCAATATCATATCGTGAAAGGGCATATAAAACCTTGCAAGTGCAATATAAATTATATTCTAAAAAACATATAGAAGATGCCATATTGTAATATATTCTTATCTTGATAACCATAAGGATATTGAGTTTTTTTAAAATTTAAAGGCTGGGTTCTTTGAAGGCTAAATAATTATTAGTTGTTATAGCTCAAGCAGAATCTCCTAGTAGGCTTTGGGTCTCTAAAGTAATCTCTTGATAGAATATATGTCAAGGCAAATCTTTGTTATTTTGAACAGGCAAAATCTAGTAAAAAAACCAGGCAAAAATTATAGATACAAATGAGAACAATTATTTTAAAATTAAAAGTATTTATAGAGTTAATTGAAGTACAGGATTGAGTAGGGTACAGCAATTTCTGAAATGATGCAGCAGAATATGGAAGATTCAGGTAATGTCAAAGTCCTGGCATGAACTAAGGCTTGCTGGTGCTATTGGCACAGGATTTGACAATTTTGAAGAAGCAGGAGTAGAGAAACTTTAACTGCTGTTTAATAAGATAGGGGATTTTTTAATAAATCTTGTCAGACATTTGCTCTCTCAGCTGCAGAGGAAGAATATCTTGGGTTGAAATCTGTCAAAACAAGGAAATGTTGGCCATTTACAAGTTCCAATGATCCAAATTGTGATTTTAATAATAATAAATCCAAAAAATATCAGGGATATTGGCCAAAAGACCCTGGCCAATTCTTAGTGGAACCCCTTTATTGGGGTAACACCAGTTCAAAACATGTATGATACTAACTGTAAAGTTGAATGCTCAAATTTTGCCAACTGCATGACAGACTTCAGGGCAACCAATGGAAGGTACTCTCCCAACCATCACCAAGTCCTTCACAACACCTACATGGGGGCCACTTCCTTTTATAGGCATGGTGGAGGTCCCCCAAGGTGAAAGTAATCTCTCTAGCAGTGATTGGTTGTGGTACATCAAAACCTCACCACATGGGTACATCCTGCCCCAAAACCTCAATTATCAATTTTCAAAACAGTAACTCACAACTCCCACAATTTGATAAAAGAGTTTAGAATATTTTCTAATTCAGAATACATCACTGCTATTCCAAAACTATCCTCAAATTTCCTCAACCATCAAAATCAGTTTAAATACAGATTGGGCAGATATTGAGGGGATCACTTTTCTTTTACTCCTGTACTCCTAATAAAAATGACAAAAAATCAAGTTTTTATTATTGTTTAATTTATATTTTATTAAAGCTTTTGGGATCCAGTGGCATACACACCAGTGAGCACAAAAGAGCTGGATTCCTACAAATTTATGCTCACTACAGGTATCCCCTGTAAACTAAATAAATCATCAAAAATAGAGGCTACACCCATGAGCAATCCTCTCACTTTTCTCTTCACATTGAATCACGTCTAGTTGCTCTAGAAAAACAACTAGCAAGAGATCTATCCTATCTTAAAGAACTTGAATGAATTCAATAAAACTATGTTTTACAGAGAAATTCATCCCTGGCAAAGGAAGTATTGCTACTTTCTTATATGTCTATGAAGCTGCCATGTGTGATGCAATGCATAAGCAGAAGGTGCAACACATCCTTCCTTGTTTTAGCTGCTTAGCACAAGAGATGATAATTCCTTATCTGAACTCTTTTCTCACTTGGCCAGAGGTGAAGGAGGCTCTTCTAGATGAATTTGGATCAAAGCAGAGTCTATACTGGGAAAAACAGGCCTCATGTGCCTTACTGTGATTGAGGTGAATCAATCATTGCCTTTGCTAAATGCTTTTACCTCGCCGCACAAAGGTTGTCCACCTCTAACATGCTTACCCTTGAGGATGCTATCACCTCCCTGTTAGCTGAACTAGCCTCTTAACCTTCTTTAGCCAGACATATCATCTCAGTGAAACGCCACTTCAAAAACATCCACAATATTAAAGAGGCTTTGTTAGAAGTGGCTTCCAATTATGTGCTAACTCAAATGACGCTGAGGTGAAACCCTCAGCGTTAACCATTGAGTATCTTCCACCTGTTGAACAGAGAAGAGTGAGCTCACTTGTGTCCCTCCTCCCTGCTAAACCTGCTCCCTCAATGCGTTTTAAAAAGGATATCACTCCTTCTTATGTATCAAAGATCTGTAAGGTAGTACCAATCATATGCCAGCACAAGCTTTCTAACGTTGCTGTGCCTACCCCTCCAGCTAAGCTGGTAATTGCACGCCTCAAGGCTATTAAATCTCCTGTGGCTATCTCTCCTACCTCCATCGTTTTTTACCAGTTGTTGAGAATACCCTTGGGGATGAAGCTGAGGGGGTGATGAAAATGTTGGTTACTACATATTGGGAGCTCCTGCAGAGGAAGAGGTTCCTGATCATTTGAACGCTGGAGGAGTAGATGAGACCACTATAACTGAGGAAATGTACCTCAGCCAAATTCTAGGGCTTCCTAAAGTTATTGACACTGCCAGCGATGGTGATTGCTTCATATCTAGCTTGATTCATCCTATTAAGCAGGTTTATACCATGAAATCCATCTTAGATAGTACCTGTAAGTCCTGGGGAACGTCCCCTGGTGGTTGATTGGGCAATTTTCCCATTCCCAAGTAAGAAGACACCAAAGAGGATGGTGGTACCTCTCGTTACTCAGGGCGATCTCAATCACATAGTAGATGAGCGGTGGGTAACAGGTCTTCCACTTTGGATCCCACCCCCAGTACCCACACTCACCTCGGCAGAACTGTTATGGTGAATTAGCAAAAGCTGCACTGATATTGTTGAATTGAAATTGGTCAGATCTAATTTGGGGGGCAATCTGGCTAATGCTTGGATCTAAAATGGCTGGAAAGGTATGAGGACTGAGGTATTGGCTGGAACGCCTGATGGTTCCAATTTTATTAATATGTCGATCAAACAAATCACCTTCCTTCCAAAGTCATCAGGGATCATCCTTGACAATCAGGCTATAGCATTGGGCACCATTGACAAGGGTTCGAAGCCCCCTGTTGCAATTCAGGCGTTGTGGCTGATGTGATGCTACTGACCAAACAAATGGCCCAGCGACTGAGCGTGGGCGGTTTGGGCGTCCTGAACCTGTTCCCAACCAAATGGACCTGCCCCTATGTGGGGTAACCTTGGGGGATTCCTGTCGCTCATCGGTCCAGATGCCATCATGCCAACTGTCAGAAATGTAGCAAGCCTTGGTTTGGACATTTGAGGTCAAACTGACAGCGACTTGGCCTGCTGACAAATTTTTTGATGTCAGTTCCCAAGGAACAAACCCACCCATTCCCAAATAATTCGCCAGTTAAGTCAAAATTGAGGGTCCTTATCCCAGCTTGTCACTAACCCAATTGACCACTATTTAATCAGTTGCATAGCACTGAGAAAATTGCTGGTCAATTCTCCTCCTTTTCCTTCAATAAAATTTTTTTCCAAAAAAACCAAAACAATTTTTTCATTATTCCTTCTGACCGCATCCCTGATGGCGTTTCCCTGGTGGCCTGTCAGTCCATATACCGGATGGGCTCTACCAGTTTTCTTGGTCACTATAGCCCCCTCTGTCATCAATTGGATTCAGTGAGTCCAATATTTTTGGCGCTACAACCCCGTTATCACAAACTTCCGGTGTCAGTACATGGGCATCTTGTGGCCTTACATCCACCAATTGCAAGAGAGAATCCATCTCCTTGCCGCCCTAGTTGAAATGACCCCATATGCTGAGGAACTCATCGAAACTATCTCAATGATCCCACCCCCTGCAGCAAGGCCCCCTGGGTCAGGAGTGGGTTCATCGTGGTTTGTCATTGGAATCATACTCACAGTTGTGCTGCACCAACAATTTGTTATTTCCCAATGCCCGCTCCATATCAAGTCATTCAGTTGGCAATGCCTCTGGCATTCTGGCTTGCTTTTAGATGCTTATGCATCCTGACTGGCAGGCTGGTCTAAACTTATTCTGCCATTTCCATGACAGTACCCAACGACTGTTTGGAAGCTTACCTCCACTTTATGGCTCAAAGAAGTCTTAACTTTGTCACCTAACATTAGAGGAACCCCCACTAAGGTTGAAGTGGTCATTAAAAAGTCAAACAATGGCCATTCTGGACAAGGGCTCCCCAGTTAACATGATTTCCACTAAGCTGATAGAGAAGATAAAGCTAGCTCCTGACTTGGTACATGCATGAATTTGGAACTGCTGGCCCCCACAATACTTGTGATATTGTGGCATACTCTTCCATTCCCATTTGAATTGGGAAGCTTATCCCATCAGCTCCTGATGTGACTTTAGACAACAATTCATATGATATGCTCATTGGCACTCAATTTATGATTGAATATGAAAGAATAATCAAAATAAAACAAGGGGTCCTCTCATTACTCAACTATGAAGTCCCTTTAGTCTTATCCAAGAAAAGACCCCAGCAAGCATGAATACTCTTGCTTGGTTAAATACCCTTTCTCAGCTGTAACCTTGTCTTATTCCACTTCTAGGAGTAACACAAAAAATGTCTTAATAAGTGGATGCTGAGGAGGGTATACCGTTTTATGCTGCAGAAGAGGTCTTGATTAAGCCTGGTGAACAAAGAGTGGTTGACACTAAAATAACACTACAAATCTCACACCATTTCTTATTGCACCTCATAAGTATTGAGGGCGTTAGCCCCTTGGAGCCTCATGTATTTCCTGAGATACTAGACCCAGCTTCCAGAGGCCAATTACCATTCTACTGGGGAACATCACTGGAAAGGACATGATCATACGGAAATACCTGGAGATTGGCAGTGGTTTCCTACTCCCAGTAGAGGTTATTGAACATATCCACTCCATTGGCTCTATGGTCGATTTTGGGCTTACCCATGGACAACCTGGTGTGTACCTTGCCCAATGTTCATATTTTGGATAAGCTGACCATGAGGAGTTGGAAAAAGTTCATACCTTGTTAGATGAATACAGTGACATATTTTCCAAATTTGATACTGAATATGGCCACATGAAGGGTGTTGCCACCCTTTAATGTGGGTGATGCCCGGCCTATAAGGTCCAAACATTATCACAAGTTAAAGGTGGAGGAAAAACAAAATGAGGACGGAGCTCCAGCAGTTATTAGACACGGGGTTACTCGTTCCTTCCCAAAGCCCTTGGTCTTCACCTCTCTTACTAAATAAAAAGAAAAAGGGGTTCACCAGATAGTCATGGATTGCCATAGGTTAAATAGCCTCACTAAGAAGGATAGCTATCCTATCCCTCGCATTGATGACGCCCTGGCTCAACTCTCTGGCTCTAACTTCTTACTGTCATGGACGTGGCCAGTGGCTATTGGAAAAAGGACCTTTCTCCTCATGATCAGGAGAAATACGCTCTTATTTGTAATGAAGATCTTTTCTAACCCACACACTTACAAAAGGGTTGTGCAATGCACCTGCCTTTTTCCAGCATGCGATGGACCACATCTTGCATGATCTCAAGTTATCTTGTGCCATTGTCTATCTTAATGACATCACGGTATTCTCAAAAACTCTAACGAGCATCTTGATCATTTGAAAGAGGTGTTTCAACGGTTACATAAGTCTATTATTAAGTTGAAGCCCTCAAAGTGTACCTTCTTCCAAAGGAATTGGATTTTCTTGGACACTCCATTTCACAAGGAGGTATTCAGCCCATGCAAGACAAGGTCTAAGCCATCTCACAAATGCCGCACCCTAAAAATCTATGGAATATTCAGGTTTTTCTAGGGATGATGGGATATTACCATCAGTCCATCCATAAGTTCACCCAACACAGTGAGCCCCTTGTCCGACTACTAACCAAGTATACCCCTTTTATTGGGGTGCTGAACAAAATTCGCTTTTGAAACAATGAAGCACCTGCTACAACAACGTCCTATCCTATGGCACCCTGATTATAATAAACCATTCATCTTATTCACTGATGCCTCAGACTATGCTGTTGGGGCCATTCTAGCCAAGCTCAATGGACATGGTGTAGACCAATCTGTGTCCTATTTTAGCAAAATGCTGTCAAAGGCGGAACGCAACTACAGTTTAATGGAGAAGGAGTGCCTTGCTGTTCTGTTAGCTGTAAAGCACTACCACCCTTTTCTATATGGAACCACCTTTACTATAGTTACAGACCATGCATCTCTAAAGTGGTTACAGAATATGAAGGATCCTACTGGTCGGTTAGCTCGCTGGGCTCTAAAGCTCCAGCCTTATGACATGAAAATTGAACACCGTTCTGGAACCCGTCACTTAAATGTTGATGGTTTGACTCAGCTACCAGTCTGTAAGTCTTAGGACCAGCCCTTGCAACTGGATGGGGTTCAGCACCCCTTCCGGATGAAGAGGGGCCCCAAGGCTCCAGTGGACCCTCTGTTACAGCTGGGCAACCTCGCCCATGTGATAGATGAGCGCTCAGTGATGGCTTTCCTACCCAAAGCCATCCCACTTCCACCCCTTCCCCCCACTTCAATCCTGGTAAGATTGATAGAAGGGGTCCGCAGGGAGATGACTCACATCAGGGGGCATGGAGAGGGCCCTGAGGCCACCCACTCCCCAGGCAACCCATGGCCAAAAAATTTGGAAAATGGCAATTTCAAAAATTGGAGACTGGCCAGTAATTTCCAGACTGGGAGCCAATCTGGGCTGGCCTGCTTCAGAAGCCATATCGGAACACAGCTCAGATTGCAAACCTTGTTCCAAAAAGCTTGGATCATTGGGCCCAACACTCCAAAACAGATCCAGGAAGTTCAGATCATATGAGCTGCCAAATCATGGGATTGGCCCATATTGCAACAAACCTGATCCATGGACCCCTGCCTCCCAAGAAAAATCTGGACTGCCTCAGCTGTGCAAACAGGCTGATTCGAGTCATCAGGACCTGGATCAGCAGTATTGATTTGGCTTGGCCCCAAGAATTGAGAAAATTGCAAAAATTTTCCAAGCTTTTACCTGAATTGGAAGCTACCTTCTACCTCCCTCCAAGCCAGCCAACCAAATCCCTTTCCCATTCTCCAAATGATCAATCCCTCAATAATTCCCCATGCCTATCGCCCAGTTTAAAAGGCAACTGGCCCCACCAAGGGCAGTTGTTTGTTTATTCTTTTTGCCTTTCATCAAGATATTATGATAAATCTGCCTAGTTTGCCGCGGACTCTGTCTGCCTTTAGAACAATTATAAATGATTCCATCAATTTGATCTGATGAAGTGCGTCATCGCCCAAATCCTCTTTCTGATGTTCGCCAACTGAATTATCCAGTCACTCAATCCCACCATGCGGCAGCGGATCACAAATGCAATAATCCATCCCACCTCCAATGGCAAACCCGCTACTCCATTCATTTCCAAGCATCCGTTAAATGGAGGTCCTTCCATTCGTTCAGGCGCCAAGTCTGCTGAAACTGCTCCCAGTCGGAACATCCCCAAGGCGTCCCTGGCCCGCCACGCATGGGTTTGGCTTCCATAGCCTCCCCTACTACTGCGGGTCCAGCTCACCAGTGGGACCTAGAGCATCCACACTTTGGAAAACTCAGTCTCAGCCCCTCTCATGGGGTTTATCATACTTTTACGCATATTTTCATAAATGTGGCAGCCTCTGTGCCATCTCCCACTGGCGTGCAAGCCCCCTATCAGAATCTGAGGGCCAGCAACCATGAACCCTGGAGGAATCGTCATCCTCCCTGCCTCTCCCGCCCCTAGGGATTGCCCCCACACAGACTTGCAGTTGCCCCCAATGCAACCATCTGGTTTGCCTTGGGGGCCTTTGGTACGTTACTAAACGTTTGCTTCCCTCACATTTCCCATAGATTCCCACTTCTATTAGTCACCCAGAACGCTATGCCTCTGGCAAACTGGGGCCTCCACTGGGTGCTCGTGCACCCCAACTGGGAGCCCAGTCTAGTTCTTATTAGCCGTATCTGTGACACAGTCCTTCACTTAGACAATATTAAGGCGGAAAGGTTACATGACCTCTTAATGACCCCTGATGACTGGGAGGATGAGGAAGAACCTTTACAGAAAATGTTAGCATGGCACTCACATAATACCAAAGTGGAGAACGGGAAATTGTATAAGCAGGAGGGGGAAAAATGGCTGCCTTACCTTTGGCCCTCAGAACGTGTACCCGCTATCCTAGAAGCTCACTCTAACCTAGATCATGGAGGGGCAAAGAAATCTTATGAGTGGATCAAGGATCAATACTATTAGGGTGGAATGATGTATGCTATTGTTGACGTCTTGGAAGCTTGCCTTACGTGTAAGAAGCAATCTGGTTTCAAGACTAGATACCAGTATCAACCTACTACCCCTCAACAAACATTCCACATCATTAATTTAGATGTAGTAGGTCCCCTTCATCAGTCTACTAGTGAAAACAAAATTATCCTAGTAGCTATTGACCACTTCACTTAGTGGATGGAAGATGTAGCTCTCCCTGCTCAAATGGCCAAGGCCACAGCCACATTTTTACATCAAAACATTTTCACTCGACACAGCTGACCCCAAGTAATACTCTGCAATAATGGTAAAAATATTACCTTCAGAGTAGCTAAAATACAGGACACATTCATGGAAGCCCAACAAGTTTTCTCAGCTCCATATAATCCCTCCACTAATGGGATCATCAAAAGAGCAAATGGTACCCTCATATCCATTCTATAAAAAATGGCCTCATCTGATCCACTTCACTGGGATCAACTCTTACCCAGTGCTCTTATGGCCTACCAAATTAGTTTACACCAGGTTTTAAAAATGTTCCCTGTTAATTCTTGGTGTAGAGTCTTGATTCCACCAAGTCGGTTTTAATTGGGTATTAGACACTGAGCAACCTAATCAGATGATATGAAGATCGCTGTGACAGTTGAAGTTTATCCTTAACATCACATTGACCTGATTTTTGATAATACAGGACATGCTGGTGTGGAAGATAGAGGGAGTGAGAGAGCATTAGTCTTGGCTAGACCCCAGGTTGAGACTAAGACTGGGGAAGGACGACAGTTAGATGTTTCATCAGGCCTGAGGTCGAACCAAATGGTTTTGAAGTGGGCGGTAACTAGGTTAAAAGTGGATTTGAATCAGAATTGGAACGATTCTTGGGTATGGTGGTTCAGCCACTATGGAATTCAATCCGGCCTAAAACAATTGGTTTTGCTTATGGCATGTTTCAAAAGACATAACGTCAGGCATGGCGAATGAGCTTGATCTATGCTTGCAGCAGAGAGCTATAAGAGATAGGACTTGAGAATGTGAGGTTCTCTAGTTCCGTTTTCTATCAACTTGCCTAAATATATCAAATAAAGCCGTTCCTAAGCCTTATCTATTTTTATTACTGTCTTCCGAGGTTTATATTGATTATTTAGTCTAACAGCGGCCATGTTTGGTCTATAAAAACAGGAGTTGGACTTTGAGAGCGAGATTGGGAAGGCTATCGCCTCCCTATACACCTTGTCTTGGAGTCAGGGAATGTTGCTGAGGGGTAAGCATACTCGCAACTGTCTTCCAAGGGGTGTTTATCCATGGCTCCTGTAGCACACGCACTAGGAAAATGGTCTCAGGGACCTTATCTGCCCTTTGGTCATTGACTTGGGCCCTGCTTCCCAATTCATTCGTGGCTCACTGGAAGGAGTCAGTGCATTACAATCGCCAATTCTAATAAACTTAATAAACTTTATACAGAGCTATCGCCCCTTATTTTGACCTTTTAATATTTTACTAACTTGCAGCCCTCTCTGCAACAACCTAATTACCAAAAGAAGACCTTCTTCTCAATCCTCTGTGACTCTTTTTATCTTGACCTTTCATCAATCTCGAGACTCATATCAATTCCTTCTCCAATCCACCTGTATGGTTAGCATATTGTCCAGTCATATCAACTTTCCAACAGTAACCCTCTTTGACTGGATGATATGCTCTTACTGTTTGTATGTTTGAAGGAACTTTGTATGAACTCAGTTGATGATCTGACCCCCGCAGGTTCCTTGATGGTGTAGAAATCCATGCCAGTCTTCTCAATTATCTCGAATGGGCTGACCCAGATGCTGGAGAGCTTGTTTTTCCTCCCAAAACCATGCTGGCGTGGAATAAAACATGGTCCCCCTACAGCAAACAGTGGAAGTCCACTTCATCTCTTCTGATTGGCTGCCTGATCGCGAATCTTCTTGTATAAACTGGTAGAGTAGGCTTTCATTTTGCAGCTTGATCAATGTATCATAAGAGTCTTTAAATATCTCTGTGGGTCCACCCCACCAGTATCCTCTACACATGAGTAAAACAAGGCAGGCAGAGCCGGATGTTGACCATACAGCAGTTGGAACATGCTCTTACCAGTGGACAAATGATAGCTGATATTATACGTGAACACAGCTGTAGGTAGAAGGCCACTCCATTCAAGAGTCAATCCTTTACCAATTTATGGAGTAAGCTCACCACGGTTCCATTAACCTGCTCCACCATTCCATTTGATTCCAGATGATATGGGTGGTCAAAACCCGCAGATCGCCATCAACTCATTCAACTTTGGCAGAATGTGCAAAGTGAAATTGGTTCTGTTATCCGTTAAAATGAATTGTGGGCAGCTGTGTCGCTGTATAGCACACTCCATAATAAACTTGGCAGTGGTGACTGCGCCCAAGTCATTAATGGCCCTGGCCTCCACCCATCAAGCCAAATGATCAATGGCGATGATTATATACTTGGATCTATTGGCGCTAGTTGGCAGAGATCCCACTACATTAATGGAAACGGAGTTCCAGGCGAAACCGGGGTTTAACCATCTGGTATGTGGTCTTCTTGTGGAATGGTTTTTCCACTTGACACTGATGGCAACAACTAACCGTTTCCAATACATTGTAATGCATGCTCTCCCTGTAGTATCAGGGTCACAAAAACTCCAGCGTTTTCTGAAATCCTCCATGACTTACAGCCCGATGAGCATCCATAATAATGATGGGTCTAGCTGAAGGTTTAGGAAACTCAGAGTCGAGTCTCTGATCCACTTATATAGTTCTCCCCATGTAGGAAAGTATCTGCCCTGGGTCCATCTAATACCTTGATCACCTGCAGCGGCTCATCCTGGTATTTGTTCACCACCATCTTCTCATACAAAATGTTAGCTAAATCCGCTGTGATAGCAACCATTGGCAGCCGGGAAAGACAATCCTCATTTTGATGTTTTGCTCCTGGACGGTGTATAATCTCCAAATTGTACACCTGAGCTTCAGTGCCCAACGTGCGAGCTGCCCTTCCAGTTCACACAGATTCTGCAGCCAACGTAAGGAAGCGTGGTCTCACTACTTGGAATATTACCCCATGTAGATATACCCAAAACTGTTTGTAAGCGTAGATCACCACTAAACACTCCCACTTGGTAATAGTGTAGTTCGTTTGTGACAGTTCAAGCTTTGACCACAAAATGCGACAGGATACTCTATGCCATCGTCACTCTTCTGAGATAATACTTCCCCTGTAGCGGAGAGGGATGCATCTGTTTGCACTATAAACTGTTTGTTAAAGTTGGAATATTGCAAAATGGGTGCAATTGCTAATGCAGTTCGCAACACATTGAAAGCGTTCTGGAATCATTCCATCCAATTGAAAGAAGCATTTATTATTAACAACTCAAAAAGCGGGGCCCCAATGCAACTGAAATTGGGAATGAACTGTCGGTAGTACCTGACCAACCCCAGAAACACTTGAATGTCCCACTTACTACCTGGGTGAGTCATCTTGCCTATCGCTTTCACATTAGCTGGATGCAGTTTAAGTCCATCTAAATCCATGACAGACCTGAGGTATTCCAATTGTTCTTTAAAGAAATGTCACTTCTGAGGCTTAATTTTGATATTAGCAGCAGCGAGGCGCTGAAACACTTGTTCTAAATGGGCAAGGTGCTCAGTAAGCATATGCGAGAACATATTGATATCATCGAGGTAAACTAAGATGCAGGAAGCTTATAATAACCTAGAATTGTATCCATGGCACACTGGAACGTAGCCAGGGCGTTGAACAAGCCTTGTGGCATGCAAGTCAGCTGGAATAACCCTCTTGAAGTGATGATAGTGCATTTCTCCCGTTCCACTGATGGCAAATCAATCTGTTAGTACCCTGAGATCAGATCCATGGCGGAAAAATAATTCACCCCTCCCAATCAGTCCAACGCGTCATCAATCCATGGAAGAGGGTAAGAATCCTTCTTTTTAACATTATTGAGTTTATGATAGTCAATAACCACTCGATTCAAGCCATTTTTTCCCTTCACAATGAGCACTGATGATGCCCACGGACTGTTTGATGGCTCTAGCAGCCCCTGAAGATAATTTTATCCACCTCATCAGAGACAACCTCTTACGCTGCTTTGGAAAATCTAATAGGTCATGATCAAATGGGAGAGTGATCCCCCATATCTATCCGATGTACTACCTCTTGAGCGCACCCCAAATCATGATTGACATGTGCAAAAATTTCTAGATACTTTTCAAATAATGCCATAGCCTGTTCTTGCTGCTCTGCTAATAATCCAGTAGGTGCTTCCCATGAAACCATGGTCAATACGCTGAACGGAGAGCTTGTTGGTAGTCCAAGATCCTCTCAGGAGCCAAAATTATGAATATGGCGAACTTCCTCTATAGGAACTAAGTGTAAGTAAGCCACCACTTTATGCCGCTGGATCTTTATTGTCTCCTTATGTAAATTTGCTAGCAGCACTTTCACCTCTCCATTATCAGGTAGCAGTAGCCCTGGAGCCACATGTGGTTCAAGTTGTGAGTGCTGGTGAGGAGCCATGATTTCTCCATAAAGCCCTTTAGGGACAATGATTTCAAGCTCAGTCCCTACTATGCACTGATGTCCAGATTGTAGGCTCAAAGCGCTTTCTGCCCAAAGCGGAATCCCTTTGTACTCATTAATCTGGTTGGGGGAGGGCCCTGGTCCACCGCTTCAGTCATTGATAACAAAATGGAATCACTCTGTCACTGTATGCCAGATTTATTTGACTTTTGCAGAACAGATCAGTTGGGATTCCACAAGAAGTAAAATAAACAGGGATCTGTTGTCCTAAAATATTAAGAATTTCCTCCGCCATATTTATCACAACACCAATTTCCTATAAAATCCACGCCAATTAACCTGTCATAGTTGTTATTTTGCAGAACCACCGCTGGATCGGAATCCTGGACTGACCCAAATTGCAAAGGCAATGCGCTATATGCTCCTTCAGACACATTGCTATGCGTCCTTGCAGTTCCATATACTACTTAATGGTCCACATCCAGCTTTAGAAGAAGCTTACCCACCAAATGGGTAGAGACTATGTTCACAGGGGCTCCTGTGTCAATAATAGCGCTGATTTTTGTGTTTTAAACAAAAATGTCACAATAAGTGCATTATGAGTAAGAAGAACCATCAGTGGTTATTGCATGTACGTCCAAGGGCTTTGTGTTACTCAAAAAGGAGGAAGTGTCCTTGCTGACCTGTGGATACTCACTAGCAAATTTCTCCACCAGAATGGCTATGGTAACCCCTACTAAAGAGGTTACGTCTGTCGAGGGATCTGCATTGCTTATGCTGGTCTGCCCTAAGATCTGCCACACATAGGGCTTTTGCACGTCCTGGCGGAACTTGGGGCTTGAGGATGAATTTTTACTTTTGGAAAGGAATCAGGGGTATTCAATGGAAGCAGTTGTTATAAAAATTCATCTGATTGAGTTCTGAATCCAAATTAATTAGATGCTTGGGAATCACTAGGGAGAAGTGAATTGAACTTAGCGGAGGTAGAGCGTCCCATCTCTACTCTGCTTAAGCTTTTCCCTGCTCAATTTCCTCAGTTGGCATTGCATACACTTGTGGTTTGCTATTGCAGTTGGCTGCATAATGCCCTCTTTGTCCGTACTGGAAGCAAGCATTAATAAAAGGTTCATGTATATAGCTTGCAGCAGAAGGACCAGCGCAAAAATTGACAGTATGTTTCCAGGGTCGTGAACAAACTGGCAGATCATACCTAGGCTGAAAAGTATTCACAGATCCGTATGATGGACGAATACGTTCCAGCAGTTAATAGCTTGGTCACTGCAGCCCATACTCTGAAGAGTTTGGTGCAGGGACAGAAGAGGGTTTTCGGGCTATATTAGGGGCACTGATTGTGGTGGAGAGTCGATGTAAGGTATTCACGATTCAAATAAGACTTGCATCTCCATCCAAAACATGAGACATAACGTTATATAGTTCCCAATATGGTTTGACAGCCGCCTTCATTGCTATACTGATATCCTTGGCAGATAAAATGTTAGCTCTGAGTAGTACATGTGCTTCCACCAAGAAACATTCAGCGAAATATAACAGGGTCTCGTTTCAGTGAAACTGTATAGTCAGGAAGTCGTCTTTCCGTTGGGCCATCTTGGTTGCACCACCAAAAAGCCAGAGAACAATCGCTCTAACTTCTTCATAGGATGCCGAGCTGTTTAAAAGGTAGCAGGTAACTTGATTGGCGCTTTCCAAATATAGAGCATTCAGCAACTGTTTTGCTTTCCACTGATCAGAAGCCCCTTCCATGGCGAATTTGAATCACTTGAAGTAACCGTGTATATTACTGTCACAACTGAAAGGAGGTAATTTTTTGATTTGGAAAACTTCGCCTTGCTCCAGGCTCCTGCCGCAAAGATCAGGCGAATTGGTTCCAGAGCAACTAAAGGAACCACCCCTTTGTGAACTATCATACAGCCAGCCAGTCAGGATCAAATCTGTCAAAATGAACTTGAAGTAAGTAGAGTCGCGCGGAAATATATTTCAGCACATGAGGGATATTTGTTAGTGGTTCCATAGCATTCTTCCCCCGAATCGCCACTATATGCACCATTCCCCCAGCTCCGGCATACTCCACAAAATTCTTGTTGATCAACTGCTCCTCTTTAACCAAATGGCATCTACACCGTCCATTCTGGAATTCCCGTTGCATTGTCACATAACAATATTGCAACTTCTGACAATATTCCCACTCCATGTGCAACTTCTGCTCCACTGCTTGTAGTTGTGAGAGGACATCTTTGATTATATTCTGCATGTGGGCATGCTGTTGGCTATTGTTACAAGCTTGTTGATTAACATCGTTTATTTATTTAAGTAGGGCAGCTTGTTCCCGTACCAATTCCTTGTTGGCCCATTGAAGGGTATCAAGTCATTCTTGCATGTCAGCATACTCTTGTGTCTCACCAATCATAAGAGAGAAAACTTGACGGCACTCAGCCTGGGTAATGGCTTCCAATTGTGTAACCTGACGGATTAGCTGGAGATATTTAGGGATTATTGACCAATGGATAAGTGCATTATCAGCCATTTGCTGACTACTCCATTCAATACAAAGTTAGTATAATTCAGCTCATATAAAACCAACCTGATATGCCACTTTCCATTCCATCAGTGTTATTTTTTCTTTAAGCTGAGCAATCATGGCTTTAAGTGCTTCCGCCCTTTCAGTTAAATCCATCATAAAGCACTAGGTATTGTTTCCCAACGTTGTGATGTCCCAAATCCATTCCATAGATAGGCCATGATGATCCAACAGTTCGTCAATTACCCAAGATAACTCAAGATTTAACTGTGGTACCAACATGCCCAATCAATGGCAGATGTTCCCAACACAATGGTCCATTTGCCCAAGCACCCCCTGTACCTCCAAAAAAGAGTGATCAAGGTGGTTGAGCAGGAGGCAAGTATAATTTTTCTGTGCTTGAGCGAACTGCATCACATCCCCAATCTCTATATTGTGGTGAGCCAGCACACACAGTAGCTGGCGAATAGATGGTTGCACATAAGCAGCTAGATACTCCTTAATTCCCTGGGTACCAAGGCGGCGCGCCAACCTTGTTGTAGTCAAGTCCAGATAGGACATGTACATGGCGTAGCATTTTCTTGGTCTCATTGGTTATAAAACAAACTCAAGGCATACTCCCCCACCTCATCTTCATATAATCAATATTTACATAACAGCCACTCCATAATATTCTGCAGCTGCTGAGTGGTCACATTTGTGGAGCATCCTAATTGGTCGTCCATCAGCTCAGTGCAGTTTTCTAGTTGCAGATTGATCATAACTTCATCATTACCCAGTTCAGTTACAGTGAATAATATTGTTTCATTATTAGGTGCCTCACATGCTTCTTCTGCATAATGCGCATGGAATCTGATCAAATTGTGATGTAACAAATAAGGGCTCATCATTGTATCCTATTTTTGAAGTACTACAGTTGACCAGTGGCCCCCTGTATTAAGCACCACTGTTAATTCTTGGCGTAGAGTCTTGATCCTGCCGAGTTGGTTTGCACAGGGTATTAACTACTGAGCAACCAAATCAGACAATATGAAAGACGCCAGTTCTAAAACTTAAAAAACTTTATACGGAGCTATTGCCCCTTATTTCGACCTTTATTATTTTACTAATTTGCAGACATCTCTGCAACAACCTAATTACCAAAAGAAGACCTTCTTCTCAATTCTCCATGTGACTCTTTATATCTTGATTCCCCAAAATGGATGCATCCTCAGCTTGGTAGTCTTCTATTCGTTTTCCCTTTTACTAAAAGCTCTCATTTATATCAAATCTCAGTGTAATTCCCCCCTTTTGCCGATTGGTCAACATTTCAATCCACTATTATTTGTATACCTTTTTTTGTCAATCTTGAGACTTGTCTTGATTCCCCTTCTGATCCGCCGGTATGGTTAGCATACTTCCAGTCCTATCAACTTCTTGACATCCTCTTTCCATGTCTTGTATAGGCGGGAACCAGGAATATCTGCCCTTTTATTAAAATATGTACTTTTCTCTAAAGTTGAAGAACCTGAGAAGGTCATGAGAAGATTGGCTCCGTGCACCATTCAACTCCAATCTGAGGCAATGACCAATTTAGCAAAAACTGTAACTAAAGAAGGGCAGTCGGTCAATGAGCTCAGAACCCTCTACCTACATTCTAAGTATCCAACATGGTATTATACTACCATAACAACATCACTCCTAGAAGCGGTAAGCTTGGATCAATCTGGGAAGGTCCCTTCACCATCACCTACAAAAAAGACAATGAATACTCTATAAAATCTCTAGTTACTGGAATCACCATCAATCGCATACATGGCCGTTTCTTTGGCCCTACTCGCCCCTCAACATTCTTGATGGGGGTTATGTCAGACATTTGACCTCACAGCTGATAAAGAAGAATGTTTTAGGTCAAATTCAGCTGATAATGGAAAATTTTAGCCATTTGAGATTTTTCAATTTGTAATAAGAGTGATTTTAATAATAATGGAAATGATGCTATCAAAGATATCAGCCAAAAGACCCTGGCTGATTCTTGGTGGAACCCCATTAATTGGGGTAGCACCATTACAAAACCTGCTCAGGCAATTAATATAAAATCGAATGGTTGATTTTCCCCAACCTCACAATGGACCTTGGGGCAACCATTGGTAGGTACTTCCCCAACCACAACCAGGTCCTTCAAACCACCTACACGGGGGCCACCCCTTTTATAGGTGTGGCGGAGGTCCCCCAAGGTGAAAGTAATTTATTTAGTGGTGATTGGTTGAAGTTAATAAAAACCATACTGCATGGGTACATTCAGCCCCAAACCCCAACTTTCATGTTCCTAAAAATTAACTCACTTTTCTCAAGATCTGATAGGAGCAGAGCCCATACTACCTAATTTGAAAGTATCAAAGCTATTCCAAACTTATCCCCAAATTTCCCCTGACCCTCAAAACAGTTTATATAATGAATGTTTGAATATCAAGAGGGATCATTTTTTAAGTTACTACCCCGCGCTCCTAATAAAAACCTCATAAAAACAAGTTTTTATTAGTGATTAATTTATATTTTTATTAAAAATTTTATGGGATCTAATGGCATAAGCACCTGCGATCTTGACCAGGCTGGATTCCTACACTGCACAATGGAAGCATGCACTTAATTAGTGCACCAGTGCTTAGCACCAATTCCATCAATCAATGATTCCCTCAAAATTGTTTAAATATGATTCTTTGAGACCAACCTTCCTTGTAGGTCATCCTCCATCCTAATACAAACCTCTTGTTAGTTTATATTTTATTTATGTTAACTTGGGTGAACCTGTGCACATACAACTTTGGGGAGGTCTCCCACAACATTAGCTTTTGATTTGCACAAATTTAACTCTTGCATCTGGTGCACCGCTGGGCCGCCCTGGCCCCCTCCAGACCGAGGCACCCTTGCACTCCAGCAGATCACCGCTTGGATATGGACTCCGCTTTGGGGTCCACCCAAGTCTTGTTGTTTGTTCAATATCTATTAATTTATACCTTGTTAAACACCCTCTCCTTAAGTTACTTTAGCTCCAGCACCATCTTCGGGGCTATGCTCACCTTAGTACTGATGACTAGTTCTCTGGCAATGGGGATGTGCACCATACACCACCTCGCTGGGAACTATAGAGTTATATGCACTCTTCTGACATTAGACGACCAAACCTTTTATTTTATGTGCACAAACATTATACGTGTGGGACTTTTGCAAAGTGTTAATTGGTGCACCAGCTGTTGGTCACAGCTGCAATGGGGATTACCACCGTTTTCTCATTTTGCCAATAGTTGGAGAACCTTAGCGTTATTCTTGCTACCTCCAACTGGGAAGTACCCAGACTTCTTGCTCATACCTGGTTGATACAGATGCTTCACAATCCAGAAGTTGTGATTCCCCAACTTTCCACTGATATTAATAAAATTGATACAATTAAAATGTTTTTTCCTTACTGCATTTGGATAGTGAAGGTTGGATCATTGATGATGGGCCTGGTGGTGATGGCTTTGGATAATGGTTTACAACCTATTGCTAAAATGGGTATGAGGTCATTCACAGCCCAAGAAATATTTTTAAAATGATGTTCATATATAAAATGAGCCCAATATCTTCTCTTATGGATCTGATATGGAGTTCACTTTATTTATAAAAAGTCACTCCAGAGAACCCACTCTCAATTACTACCATGATCCGCAGAACACAGGAGGCGGAAAAGGAGTTACTCCTTCAATCTAAAGATGTTTATGCAATTGGTGAAAATATGGTGGGATATGTGACCTCAGTAGTAAGAGTGGCCAACTACCCCTCTCCATTTTATGATGCGGAAACTTACCCTAGAGGCATGCTTATGCACAAAAAAGATTTTTATGGTGAAGTGTTGGTGTTATCTGCTATAAATAAAGACCATTCTGGATATTTTTTATTGACTGCTACCCTTTCATCCCCTTTAGGGAAAATCAGCACAATTATTTTGGTGGATACAGTAGCCTCTGAGATCTTTATTGAACAAAATCTAGCTGACTACCTTGAGCTGATTTACTTGTTGCATGGTATGATTAGGGAAGAGGATTCCCAAGGTATTCCCATGCTGAAAGTTCTAGGTTTAATAGATTATCAAGTTGGCTCATACCATTTGGATGACCTCTCTCAAGCTATTAAAAACCTCTTGTACCCCATTATTTGAGTGTAGAGTGGTGGCAAACGTTTGACATCAGAACCATTTTTGAAAGATAATACCTTTTCCTAAACGTTGAAGAATGGTCATGAATTAGTTGTCCAGTTGTCTGAAGTGAACGCCCAGGGAAATCTCTTTCACTTGCCCAATATCCACGCTCTCAATCTTACCTCATTACTGAAGCCCTCTCTGGAGGTACCCTTACCTTCCTGTTTGGAGGGGTTGGAATCTTCGTTTAATGTGGCTTCAGCCAACGTACTCCCAGATCATTAATATTTTGATTGTGAGTTCAAACTCACTGTAAATCTGGTACATATATCACCCCAATTTATAATTTGATTGTATGGGAGGAATCAGCCAAAAATATATGGGATAAGGAGAAGTTAGCTAAAGGTGCAATATTTCAGCATACCTCACCAGTTTGCTCCCCTCTTCTCTTTGTGGAGAAGGCTGATGGCACTTACAACCATGCAAAGATTATGGGAACCTAAACAACGTCACAGTACCAGACTTGCATCCCATCCCAGTGAATTCACAGATTGCTTGCTATGTGGAGAAGGCGAAAGTCTTCTCCAAACAGGATTATTTAAACGCGTTCAATCAGATTTGGATCATGAAGGTCCAGGAGTGACTAAATGCATTCTGTACCAGAAAAGAAAATTTCCAATTTTGAGTTATGCCCTTTAAACTTAAAAATGCCTCTGCTATCTTTCAACGCCATATTGATGCGGCTTTGGGGGATCTACTAGGAGTACGCGCGTTAGCTTACATGGATGATATTCTGGTGTTTTCCCCTGATCATGAGTCCCAAGCAGTTCACCTTTGGCAGTTGATCGGGCGTTTGAGGGCAGCTGGCCTTACGTTAAAAATTAGTAAATGTGAATTCTTCAAGTCTCAAGTCACCTTACTGAGCAACTTCATGTTTGACCAAGGGCACATGATAACTCCAGACAAGGAGAAGGCAATTTATGAGTGACCCACCCCAACTTCAGTTAAGGAATTGATGAGCTTTTTGGGGATGTGTACATTACTTAAGAAATTCATACCAAACCCTTCTGAAGTGGCAGCGCACTTGTATAAGGCGAGTGGGGCAAAAGTTCTCCAGTGGTCCTCAAATTTGCAGGATGCCTTTCATGTGGTAAAGTGCACCTTGTTGTGGGTTTCCTTTCCACTCAAAGTCACTTTCAAGCGAATTTAATAGAAAAAACAGAAAGTAAGTAAACAATTAGAGATTGAATGCTAACCATAGCTGTTCAATCCCCAATGATGTCGGATTTGCCACTGGCTGCTCCAGTGTGGGGCAGCAGCAAAACCCCGCCTAGCATTTTCCATACGGCGGGAAAACATGCTTAGTCTGGATCATCCAGTCCAAATAAGTCCCTGGGTCAGTTTTTTCCACCCAAGGATCTCGCTATCCACCTGGCACGAACCCAGGCAGTGCCTTGCAGCCCACTCATTCTCCCCCGCTCCCAGCTCCATTTTGGCCTTCAGGTCAAGTATGGTAGATTGTTCCCACACGAGGAACATGCAATTATTGACCTGGCCCAAGTGGTGATGCAGCTGGCCGGATTCATTGAATTCTGCCCCTTTAAGGGGTATTTTGACCTCAGCTTCACCTGCAAAGATGACGCTGCCACTGCGGCTACTGTGCCCCTGGTTTTCAAGGGCACACCTATTCCAACTACATGCACCCGGCTCCCCATTAACATGACAATGGTAGTCCAATTCGCGGGGTTGCCCACTCTCCTCCCCACAATACTCCATCGGGAGTTAATGGAATGGTTAGCCGCATACAGCTCCAACCCCATCCTTCAGTTCGTGGTTCCCAATGGGGCCACTCGCCTAGTTGGGCCTTGGGCATTTGCCATGATCAGCCCTATAAATTTTAAAATTGCTTTGTTGATTCCACCCTGCACCATCATACCCTCTGCCCCTGACCACCCATTCTGGGCCTGTGTAGAGGGCGGAAGGACAATCTGTCCTTCCTGCTTTGAGTTAAATCACTCAAAGCGCAAATGCCCCTCCCTCGTGACTTCCTCAGACCCAGCGTGATCATTGTAAGGCCCCAATTTTCCTCACATCCCACTACTTTTCTGACATGGGGGTACAATCCTACCCCCCCTCCCCCATAGCCTGCTGCCGCCTCGGTGCCTGATGCAGCCAATAAGCCCCTCCCTCAGGCCAGTGCCACATGCGCCTCCCCAGTGCCACTTGCGCCTCATCCAATCAGGGATTGGCTTGGGCTAATGTGGGTTCCCACATTATTCTGCAATCGCCAGCCACACCACTTCAATTTGATGACCCAAATTTTGAGTTTAATTTGAACCCATGGTCCTCATTGGCTGAAACTGATGAGATGGGTAATTTTATAGAGGCCTCACAACCCACATATGACGAATTTGTCAAGAGTCAGACTCCCAAACTGGTTGCTCAACAATATTATGCCCCCCAACCAGACGCCGTGAAGTTCCGCTTAGACCACCAGCTTGCTGTTGCAGCAGCCACCCACCCTGAAGTTACCACTATCCGTGAAATGGCAGAGTCATCAGTAGAAGTGCTAGCCACAGAAATCCCTCTCCCCATCCTCGGGACATCCACACCCATAAACCACAAAATGGCCATTGAAGTTGCCCACAGGCGCGCTAAGGATGCCATCCAGAGAGTGGTTTCCACCTTGCAGGCTAACTCTCAAGTTAACTGAGCCTCCATGGCTTCACTGTCCCAGCTCCCTGCCCTCCGCATTAAGGTGGAGGCCACCCTTGCCAAATACATTGGTGACATACTGTTGTATGATCAATTCCTCAAGCAGCTGCTTGTTACCGCCCTCGCTCCCCATGTCGTTGTTCGCCCCACCCCTTTTCTCTCCTCCTTGGCTCGTGTTCTCGCCGATGAGGCAAAAGAGACTGAGAATGAGCCCCCCAATCCCCCTCCCCTTCTGCCATGGTAGGATGAGAACCTCGGCGCTGTCCCACCTGGTAGTTTGGTATCTTGATCATTATGTTTCGCCCATTCTTTGAATGGCTGTTTTCTTTTGGTCTGAGAATTTAGTTAGTTCAGATTTTTTTGTTTTGTTTTGTCACTTTCTGCACTTTGGTAATGTCCGTCCCCTGGTCAGCGTGCCTCATAGTAAAATACAAAAAAGTGCACCCTGTTGTCCACGTTTGTCCTCACTATGTCAACCCAATAAAGAATTTATTGTGGCTACTGTGACTCCAACTTCGCCATAACAGCGGCCTTATTAAAATTAGGAGAAGATGAAATAAGACATCCAGTGGATATTTTTTTAAGATGTCCCTTCCAGAGTTAATTTACGCCTATATGATAAAGAGTTTATAGTGGTGGTTGAGGCGCTGACTTATTGGCGTCATCACTTGCATGACTCATCTTAATCCTTCCACATACATACAGATAACCATGCCTTACTGTACTACTGCGCACCTCATGTCTTGACCCCACAGCAAACCCGCTGGCATGAGACCTTAGCCCAATTTGGTTTTCCTATGAGTTTACTAAGGGAAAGAATAATGGTTTGGAGGATGCTTTAAGTTGTAAACCTGCACTAGCTCCAAATCCTAAGGAGTTAGAGATGCATAATACCCATTTGATAATTCCTCTGGTTAAGATTGTTTCTCGACTATCCTCTCCCTCAGTTCACGGGCCTGTGATTGCTCCTCTGAAAAAGTGGAGGAATATGGTGTGTTAAAAAAGGTGGTTCTTTCACAGCCTTTGTCAGCTGAATATACTATGGTTCTTTCCAAGAGCACATTGAATCAGAAGGATATCACCAGGGGTTAACATATGGAGATAATATGGTGTGGTTTCAAGGCGCCATGGGCTCCCTCCAGACCACTTCACCTGTAAATCATCTGAGACCATCATGATGGAATCATAGGTCATCCTGGGAAGGTGAAGACTCTGGAGCTAATTCGCTGCACTTACAATTGGAAGGGGTAGCCGTTCAGGTGGGCAGATATTGTAAGTATGCCTGGTCTGCAACCAAATGAAACTAAATTGACAGCCAATAGTGGGGTTGTCAGTAACAGTTCAAAAGGCTGAAGGACCTTGGACTTCTTTATTGGTTGACTTTATTGTAAAATTGCCTTTATATGATGGCTACAATTCCATCATGGTGGCGGTGGACCATTTTATGAAGTTCGCCCACATTATCCCTTGCAGAACCACAGTCACTGCAGCTGAGTTGGCTAGGCTCTTCGTCACTCATGTGCTTGCTCTTCACAGGGTCCCCCAAGAAATAATCAGCGATTGTGGACCCCAGTTTACCTCCAGCTTTTGGAAAGAGTTGTGTAAGACTCTTCAGATTAGCCTCTGCCATTCAACGGCCTATCACCCTCAATCAGATGGGCAGACTGAACTAGTGAACTAATGCCTCAAACAAATCTTGTGGTTTCACGCCGTCGCAGATCATTCAGATTAGGTTTTCCATCTCCTCATGGCCCAATATAATTATAACAATGCCAACATGATCAATCGGTTGCTCCTCCTTCTTCGCCAACTTTGGCTTCAATAATGTCTTCAACATGGAGTCCAGTTGTAAATCTAAGGTGGAAGCGGTGGTAAAGTTTGCCAAAATAATCAAGAAAGTACACCAGGGGGTGAACACGAATTTAGATGCGGTCATGTAGGCTTACAAGGAGAGTGCTGATGGTAAAAGACGAGTTAGACCAGCATATAAGGAAAGAGATCTCGTGATGCTGGTTGCTAAGATCATCTTAATCAAGCAACCATGCAAAATGACTGGGACAAAGAGGATTGGGCCTTACCACGTTTTCAGAAAGGGGGCCACGCCTCATACCAGTTGGGCCTCCCCTCCTTGTTTCTAATCTTTTCAGTATTCCATGAAAACAAGCTCACGTTGTTTGAGGGCCCCACCAGAGACTCCTGAGGCTTATCTCGTGGATGGGGCACCAGAATGGGAAATGGAGGAGATTCTCGCCTCCTATTGGGAATAGTAAGACATGAGTATCTTGTATCCTGGAAGGGATTTGAAGCAGCGGAGAACAGTTGGGTCCCAGCGCATACTGCGCCCATGCCCAAGATCTAATTGAATCATTCCAAAAGCGTTTCTTGGAGGCTGCGGGATCTCTGTCCAAGCAAGCCATCGCTGCCATGAAGATGGCCCCTGCCCACAAAAACTTTTACTTGGCAAATGCCCCTGGAGGGGGTGGTGCACATAAGAGAGGAGAGGGTAATGTCATGTTTACATGACTTAATAGAGGGGACAAACAGAAAAGACAAGGTTGGTCGTCAGGAGGCCCAAAAGATCAAGCTGCAGGACCTCCCTTACCAAAAAGCACACCTTAAATGAACGCTGGGTGCAGGCCTGATACGCCTAGGTTGGTTCAGGTGAAGTGCGTGACACCCCACCCCATAATACGGAATTGGTGTTAAAATGGACTAGTTACCTTACTAACTACAACGGTTCTGTTCAATTGTTAGGAAAAAAAGTCTGGAAACCCATTCGATTTTCAAAATTTTCAACTCAGGTCAGCCTTGCTTTCAATTGATAACTTGGGTTTTGTCCATTTCTAGCTATAGTACCCTGCCCAATGGAAGCATGAACTTTTTTGGAGCACCTGGGATTAGCACCACTCCCACTGATCAATGATTCCCCCCAAATTGCCAAAATATGATTCTTTAAGACCAAACTTCCTCATTGGTAATCTTCCTCCCTGATAAAAACCCCTCATTAGTGTAACAAATGGGTTTGAGCCAATATCCTAAAACGGAATCGGGAAGTAAGAGCCACATAACTGACTCTACTAGGAACCAGCCCACCAGAGCAAATCCCTGAACCCATCCGACAAGTTCCGCCATTGCCATGTGCCCCCAGATTACTGTCCACACGCTGTAGGAGGATGCTGAATAACATGCCAATGCCACACCATGCCCACTATTGGAGCCCATGTCTTCAATCTGATATTCCATTTTAAATAAAATATTATTTTTCGAATTGCAACCAAATTTCTATTGCATTTTAGGGTTATTATAGAAGACTCAATTGGCTATTTAAGCTAGCCCATCCTCAAATATATAGTGCATTTGCAACTGCAAAATAGGCTTTTCACTATGCCAAGCTTTCCTGAATCATCCAGCACATCTTGGGCAATGATTCCATTTCCCATGGAATCATCATCCAAAACACTTGTAAGACCGGTGTCATATTAACTTGGGTACAATTTGGCTTCAGTCTGTCAAATTTCCCTCGCTTCAATTCTCTTTTATTCATGTTTTCTCTTATAAATTTCCCATTCAGATCTAGTATTAACTGATCTGTAGCAATGTATGGATCAGGTACCACCTGATCCGTTAAAATTAGTTTATGTTTTATTCAAGTTAACTTTGGTTAACCTGTGCACATACAACTTTGGTGAGGTCTCCCACAACATTAGAATTTGATTTGCACAAATTTAACTCTCACATCTGATGCACCGCTGGGCCGCCCTGGCCCCCTCCAGACCGAGGCACCCTTGCACTCCAGCAGATCACCGCTTGGATATGGACTCCGCTTTGGGGTCCACCCAAGTCTTGTTGTTTGTTCAATACCTATTAATTTATACTTTGTTAAAAAACCCTCTCCTTAAGTTACCTTAGCTCCAGCACCATCTTTGGGGCTATGCTCACCTTAGTACTGATGACTAGTTCTCTGGCAATGGGGATGTGCACCATACACCAATTTGTTGGGAACTGGAGAAATATAGACATTCTCTGACAAAAACTTTAAATTGGAAATATAAGAGAATTAACTGTTTTATTAATGACAACAACAGGTTGAAAAGAGACCCTTATTACTATATCACTGCTTAGTATATAAATGATCTGAGGTTTAAAGTGAGATGGCCAAGAAATCAGTATAAACTACTATTTTAAATTAGGAAATATAGGGTTTCAACCTATTGGAGCTCTCAAAACTCGTTTTGCTTCAACGAAATGACCAATGAATGGTCAATAGTAGGAAGAACCAGTCCGTTAGGAAAGGATTTGGTAAATCTGAACCAAGAACTATTGGGGAAATTTTTTACACTTGGTGGGACCCCTCCAAGGCTAAAATAGGGGTTGTCCTGCATAGATGGTTTAACTAAATCGTTAATGGAACGGGGAGGAACCTTGGATGGACTCCCATGATTATGTAATATGGTCAGTGCAATACAACTACCTAAACTTTTGCTCTTTATCCAAGAATTATTAATGAAAGTATTGCCACGATTTATGGGGCTCCACTAAGAATTAGACAGGGTAATTTCTCAATTTGATTTTTCTTATTAAACAAAGCGCTATTATTGAAAAATTGAAGTTGTAATTGTCTGACATTACCACCTTCATAAGTTTTAGTGGAAGAGCAAGGGTGCAAGAACTGGCCATGGACAAGGTTAACAGTAACTCCAATAGCCAGATATTTAATAGAGTACTCATCCCCTCACTTATAAATGACTACTAAAGGGCCTTCCAAGTTAGACTCAAGCTTATCACCTTTGGTTACGATATAAATTATGGTAGTATAGCACTGAGTCTGACACTTGGAAGGAAGGTGGTGGGGCCTGGAGCTCATAAGCAGCTTGTCCCTCTTTAGTGACTGTCTTTGCCAAGTTGGTCATCGCCTCTTATTGCAACTGGAAAAAGTGCTGGGCTAACTTCTTCATAGCTTGCTCAGGATCAGTCTTATTGGATAATATATCTTTGGCTTATATTGCTGGCATCCCAGGTTCACAACCATACAACACTAAGAAAGGCAACATTTTGAGGATCTAATGATAACTGATACAATAGGCCATTAGGGCACCGGGTAAGTAAAGATCCCAGTGAGGAGAGTCTGAAATGGCCATTTTTTGTATAGTAGAGACCAAGGTTCCATTGACTCTTTCCACAGTACCATTGGTGGATGGGTTATATGGGGCTGAGAAAGGCTGTTGCATTCCCATGGAGTTAGTGAGAAACTTCACCACTCTGGAGGTAAAATTTTTACATTATCACAGAGCAAGACCTGCGGACAACCATGGCGATAAAATATATATTGATGAAGGAAAGTGGCCGTGGCTTTGGCAGTTTGAGCAGGAAGAGCTAAAGCCTCAACCCACTAGGTAAAGCGGTCTATGCCACTAAGATGTACCGGTTTCCCCCAGTAGTCTGGGGGTAGAGGGTCTACCACGTCTAGACTTATGGTGTGAAAGGGTTGTTGAGGCGTAGTGGGTTGGTACTGATACCTGGTCTTGTAGCTGGATTGCTTCTTGCAGGTCAGACAGGCATCCAGGACTTCAGTTATTGTCTACATGACTCCCTCCCAGTATTATCGCTCTTTTATCCACTCATAGGTTTTCCATACTCTGCTATGCCCTAGAATGGTATGGGACTCCAGGATCACGTGTAATCGCTTTGATAGTTGGAGATAGGGCAACCAATTCACCCCTACTTTCTTATACAACTTCCCGCTAGCCACCTTAGTGTTGCAGTAGTGTTGAGCTAATGTTTTCCTGAAGGGTTCATCCTCATCTTCCAAGGAGTTGGGGGTCATAAGGAGGTCGTACAGCCTCTCAGATTCACTATTGTCTAGGTGAAGGACAGGCAGCCGCATTAATCCATCAATGCCCATATGGAGAGTTTCAGCCCAATGCTCAATTATCATGTCATAATGTGGAGCTTCAAAGCCCAGAGAGCCAACAGTCCTGTGAGGTCATTAATATTCTGCAACCACTTTAAGGATGTGTGATAAGTAACCACTTTGAAGGAAGTTCCATATAAAAAGGGATGGTAGTACTTCACAGCGAGAAGGACCTCAAGGCACTCCTTCTCAGTGACGCTGTAGTTGCGTTCAACCTTTGAGAGCATCATGCTGAAGTATGACTTGTGATGATTAACTCCATGCTCATCCACTTTAGCCAGGATAGCTCCAACGGCTTAATCAGAGGCATCCATAAACAGCATAAAGGGCTTGTCATAGTCAGGGTGGCATAGGATTAGCCTTTGATTTGATACCTCCTTCATGGTCTAAAATGCGGATTTTTGTTTGTCACCCCCATTTAAAGGTGTGTTTTTGTCAAGAGGCGGATGAGGGGCTCACTAAGCTGAGAGAATTTGATGATGAATTGATGGTAATACCCCATAATGCCCAAAAAATACCTGGATGTCACGAAGAGTTTTGAGTGCAGGCATTTTAGATATTTCTTCAACCTTGTCTTTAAGGGCTAAATTCCATTTTGAGAGATTGCGTGCCCAAGGAAATCTAATTTCCTCAAGAAAAATGTGCACTTTGAAGTTTTAACTTAATGCTTTTCTTTCTCGTAACAATCACTTTAGTTACTACAATTTGATTTGAACAGCAAATTTGGATAATCACACACAGGAAAGATGGGCGACTTTAATAACAAAAATAATACAACATGGGCGAGCGTCGTGGCAAGCGGTGCACTTAACGGTGCAACTAAGGGCAAGAAACGCCCTGGAGGGGGACCAGGAACCCAAGCCATAAAAAAATCGCAAACTCAGACACCGTCTGGGTTTATGGTATTTACTGTAAAGCACGCGCAATACATGTACATTCAATTCAACCAACCTTTGTCAAAGGTGGAACACGGGATCAGACTCTTCCTTGGGGATGAGTCACCGACCTTGTGGGAGAAAACATGTGAGGCACAGCCCTCACTTTTCCCTCATGCGGTGTATGTAGCCACCAACAACATGGTCTGTGGCTGGATCAATATTGGTTTTGAAACAGTTAATGAAGCCAATGTCACAGCAAACATCTGCATGGAAATTGCCCTCCCTGAGGGCAAAAAAATTGTGTGCACCGCACGCACCAGATGGAACAAAGCAAAAACTTTGTTCATCACCTTTGACTCGCTCCCCACCAACCTTCCTTGTAAGGTAATTGAGGAGGAGCTCCGCAAAGGTCTTGAGGCCTACGGAGAAATCCAACAACTTGAATTACAGCAATTTTGCTTAATGCCTGACCTGTGCACGGGCAAAGCTATTGCTGTCAATCAACCCTTCCCATAAGTGGAAGAGAATTTATCCAGAATTCCCCACGCAGCAGAATTTCACTTCGCAGATGGGGCCAGTCAGCTGCATTCTGAGTTACACTAGAATGCGCACCACCCATTTGCAACCACTGTGGCTCACTGGGCCACAAGGAACATGCATGCCCCTGTAAAAGAGGGCTTAATGGAAAATGATTTTTGTGAAGAATCTATGGACGAATATAATGAAAACTTTGCCAAAATGACTGATGGCCACCACCCATTCCGCTGGGGTGAAGATGGACTATACTCCATCGTGGACCCAGTTACAAGTAAACAGCGTAAAGCAGCACAAAAAGCCCGCAAGAGAGCGGCGGCTGAAGCGGCAGCACACGCAGAATCCGCCATTAACCATGGACAAATTCAGGAGGATATTTCAGATATTCACCAAACCAACCAATCAGAACAATATTCCCAGGTTGAAAATTTTCACAGTAACCAGACTGAGCCACAAAGCGTCATCAGTCATGCACATACTGAGGAACAATGCAACCACAATTTGGGTGAAAATGCGGTGCACAATGCAACAAAGTTGAACCTCAAAAATATTAAATCCAATCAACAACCCGCATCAAATCAACATGAGACCTGTGCAGGAAAAGTTGATGCAAATGCAAAAAACCGCAATTCCCTTGAATCATTGGGTCAGATCAAGGGAACCAACAATGGCATTGAAAGAGTTGGAGTACAGATGCGGAGCATGGCCAAAATGAGCTGCGGTGGGATAGGACCAGAGGGTCCTCCCAACTGCTCCTGAGGCACCGCGGGCACCTCACTATCAACAGGGACATTAAACATTGCGGGAGCCAGGGCTCATACGCTCCAAGCCAAAAAGCTGGCATTCCTGCGAAAACCTCTTGTAGACAACTTGGCCATCCAAGAAACCCACTGCCTACAAGGGGAAGAAGAATCCTCGTCAATCAGTGTCGCACCATCACAATCATTATGGACATCTCACTGTGGGGTGATAGTCCAAAACAACAAAAAATTTAAAATTACAAATTCATCATCACACTTGCACAGTCGAGTCCTGGTAGCAACAATCACATGCCAAGATGAAATAATTTCGTTAGCATGTATCTATGCACCGTGCACTACAACTGAGAGAAAATTTTTTTTGAAAAAATTTCTACTCTCACCCTTCCACCAGATTTCATCATGTTAGGCAAAATCAGCTGCTGGGATAACCCCAATACAGATCGATGGCCTAATTCCAGGGGATACCCACCTGGACACATTGAATATCACACAATGAAGGCATCTCTTGGCTTACAGGATGCTCTTCTCCCCAATTCACCAATCCATTCCCACATGACAAGACCCAACATACGCGAGGGACTTCTCATATTGATGAGTCGTATTGACCACATCCTCATCCCACAATCCCACCACTCAAGAATCTCCAAATTTACAACAAAAAAGATCATTTTTCTGATCACTGATTAGTTATGGTGCAGTTAGCGCCAACCCAATCCCACACACAGGTGTCGCCTTAGAGAAAGCTTCACCCAGAAAATATAAAATTACCCAAGATATCTGACTGTGTTGAAAATAAGGCCACAAACCCAGAATTTACAGCCTCATTCACTTCAGATCCCATCGGAACATGGGAAAATTTCAAGAAAGATTTAATCAACAAAACCTGACATATTGCATCACGCAAGTACACCGTGGACACAGCCACATACAAGCGTACCTTGGCAGAACTAGACCACCTGGAAATAAATACTCTGAGATCTGGCTATAGCCCTAATTGGGGACGCAAATGGGCAGAAATTTCAGCCTGACTTAACAATCTCATCTTTGAACACCAACACAGAATCAAAGTATCGAACAAAGGTAAGTTCATAAAGGAAGGCAAAACCTGTTTGACATACTTTTTCCGCCAATTCCACTCCCATGGAAACCAGCCCATGTGCACACAGGTCCGCAAGACCAATGGCACCGTGGCAACTGACCCTAAGGAGGTCAAGGCGGAAGTACACTGCTATTACACCGAATTATATCGCGATATGCCAACAGATCCACAAAAAAATTAAAGAATTTATTCAAACTGCCAAGATACAAAGTACACCACCAAATTACAATATACTATCCCTTATTACACGGGAGGAGGTTTGGGAAACAATTCGCGGTGCACCACGTAGTAAATGCCTAGGGCCTGATGGGATACCCTACAGATTTTACAAAAAATATTTTCAACAAATTGCCCCCCTCCTATTGGCGTCATTGAACCAGAGTTTGTTGAAAACACGCCTATTACCAGGAGGCCATGAATCCTACGTTACAACCTTGTATAAAAAGGGTGACAAGTTGGACCTGGCCAACTGGCGCCCAATTGCACTCTCCAACACTGACACAAAAATTCTAACAAAAATTCTAGCAGCTAGATTAGGCGCAATTGCATCTAACGTCCTATCACCCAACCAGTCTGGGTTTATACCAGGGCGTTCATTCTAGAACAACATACACCCTGTTGCAAACATTTGTCAATCCAAAGCAACTGGTGCCCTGGTCTTCTTGGATCAGGAAAAGGCGTATGACCGTGTTAGCTGGCCATACCTAAAAGAATGTCTACATGCCTTCAAACTCCCACCAAGGTTCATAAAATGGGCGATGCTCCTAACAGAATCTGAAAACATGGCTGTATGCGGCCCTGGATTCCTAACAAACAATATCAAAACACACAGAGGGCTCAAACAAGGGGATCCCCTCAGCTCACTGCTAAACAATTTCAGCTTTGACCCGCTCCTCCGAGTAACTGACTCACGTCTTATGGGGATAACCGCACAAGGACAACCAACATTAAAGATACTGGCCTTTGCAGATGACTGCGTAGCAGGTATAGCAAACAATGAAGATGCCCGACAGCTGGAACGCACTCTAGAGGAATACTCCAAGGTGAGCAATGCATCACTCAACAAAAGGAAGACAGAAATCATCCTCTTAGGCAAATACACAAACAATTGGGCCACAACATCAGAACCTCACACCAACACTCGAAGAAAAAACCCAATTATATTACCCTTTGCAACACCTCCCACCACCACTCCTGTCCGACACCTTGGAATCTGGCTAGAATCAGGGGGATATGCTAATGAGACAATGGAAAGTAACCTGTTACAACGGATATCCAAACGCGTAGCCTCCCTCAAGGGGAGAACCCCAGGACTAACAGGACGAGTTACAGTTGCTAACTCGCTCATCCTCCCAATACTGTGGTATCAGGCCCATGCGATAGCCTTCTCACCTACCTTTATAACCTCAATTCGCGCGCTTATCCAGGGCTGGCTGTGGCCTGGTTCTAACCCTCCTATACGGATGGAAACACTATTTGGTCCACGCTCAAGCGGAGGCATGGGACTAATATATTTTGAGAGCCATGCCAATCACATCCTAGGTACCCAAATAAAGGAAATCCTTGCTCCAGACCTCTCGCAACAACATTGGTTCAGAGCAGCAAGGACTAACTTTGCACAGGCGCTCAAATTAACTAACCCACATAGTCCACCCAGACTACTTTCATACCTTGCCAAGCACCCTACTGCAACAGGTCCGCATGGAACCTCCCCTCGTTTCAAACATATCCTCAGAACTATCCGCCGTATGGGATGGACCATAGAGAACATGGGTACTATACAGGGAAGGGGATGACCCAGCTCCCAATTCAAATTAAGAAACCCAGAAAACCACCCCCAGAGGGATATGCTCGCAACAATCCCAAGCATAGCTAGGATAGAATACCTAGATATGCTGGACATTCCCTATGATTTAACCACACAGAAAGCAATGTGGAAAATGACACGCCACCCACTCCTACAGCAAAGGATAAGAGCAAACGCCTGGCGCTGTTTGAGAAGGACCTATAGGTTGGCGGACCGCTCCAACTCCCTCCACAAAACATGTGCAGTATGTGGAGGGGAGGGATCCCTACATTACCGCCTAGAAACATGCCCCCAACCAAAGCTATATGGCAGGAAGTCGCACGCCTGCTCAAGATTCAAAACGAACAAGAATTCTCGATATCAAAAAGTATCTTCGCACTCCAGATCGAGTCACTAATCCCATCTACCCTCCGCTCCCTAATAATACCCATTGCAATGTGGACAATACACACAATTGCATTAGATGCATTCAAGGGCACGGTCCCAACCATTCATGGGATTATTAACAGATTCCATGTCCACTTACTAGAGCACTTCCAAGCCTGGCTCTATGGATATATGAGACCAAGACAAGAAGCGCTCATAGAATCATGGTTCCCACTCTGGTTCCTCCACACAGACCCTTTCCTTCACACCTGCTCCATAGCAGGGGAAACATTCTTGGAGTAGTGCACCAACCCCCCCATACCTGGCAGTCCCGCTGGCAACAGGGGTAACTTGAGTACCCTGGGGTGCCTAATTTTATATTTGTTAGTTATTCTCTTAGTTTCACATAGATTCGGTAATGTCTGTCCCCTGGTCGGCTTACCATGGTTAAAAAGAAGAGTTTTAACTTGATATTTGGCTCATGTATGTGTTGAAACAAAGCCTTTAGGTGAGCAAGATGTTAGTTGAAGGACTTTAAAAATCGTCATAACATCAAGATAAACGATGATGAAACTTAACTTTATATCCTGCAAGATATGGTCCATGGCTTGCTAGAAAGTTGCGGGGGCGTTGCATAACCCTTGAGGTAGTTGGGTAAGCTGGAAGAGACCCTCACTGCAAATAAGAGAGCATTTCTCCTTATCTTAGGGAGAGATGCTCATTTGCCAATAACTGCTAGCCAGGTACATGGCGGAAAAGAAGTTAAGCTGGATAGTCGGGCTAGGACGTCATCAATGTGAGGGATAAGATAACTATCCTTCTTGGTGAGGTTGTTCAGTTTATAGTAGTCCATACCTACCTGATGACCTCCATATTTCTTCTTTATCAGTAGAAGCAGGGATGAACAAGGATTTTACGAAGGCACCAGAAACTCAGTGACAAAAAATGTTTTTAGTTTCATCTGCATCTGTAACTCCTCAACTTTTGATTTACAGTAGGGTTTATATCAAATGAGGAGAGTATCCTCAACGTCAATGGTATGCGTCCAACCCTTCATGTGCCCATAGTCAGTTTCAGAGTTAGAGAAGATGTCGCTATAGAAGTCCAGTTAGGTGTGGATCTTGTTAAGCTCAGCGGGAATTACATCAGAAATATGAATAGTAGGAAGAGTGCATAGTGATTGGTCTTC